>CAUOFW020001175.1:0-126178 GCA_963454935.2 Ilex paraguariensis | reverse complement strand
TATTGGGCCATAAAGACTTTGAACTACAATTTGAGAATGGTCAAAGAGCATAGGAAGCTAGAATTGAATGAATTGGAAGAGATTCAAAGAGATGCGTATGAGAGCTCAAAAATCTCAAAAGTGCGGGCTAAGATCTTTCATGACAAATCCATTGTATGGAAGTCATCGAGCCTGGCCAAAAAGTGATTTTATACAACTCTCGTCTCTTGATCTTTCAAGGGAATTGACCTTGGTTGTCCTTCCATCCTCAAGGTTTGTGACATCCATAGTTTCCCTTGAAAGATCGAGAATCAAGCCATTCTTTGAGGGTTTTGAAGGACAAGGGGTGGAGGAAGATTTGACGGACCCGATACATCCGGACTTGTTGGAGGAATAACTGTTCTTAGGATTTTTAACGTACAGTCGCTTTTATTTACTTTAACCGTTTATGTACTTACTTTACTTTTACGTATAGTGTTGTTTTCCTAGTCGCAGATATCAGTGTTTTTGTCAAAAGCTAAAATGCGAGGTGTTCTCTAACCTTACTCATCGTTTTAGAGTCGTTCATTGCATATCATATCTTTTTTGTTGCATTGAGGACAATGCATGGAACAAGTTGGGGGTGAGGTGCACCATTTGTATGATACACCAATCTTTGGGAAATTTTTTGTTTGTAATGTCAATTTTTGCGGTGAAAATTCATCTTTCACATTCATACAGATTTTTGTTCACAATAGTGTAAATTATATGGAAAATTTGAAAATTTTTGTGAAAATATCTGAATGTTGATCTGTATTCCCTTATTAAGAGTGTTATGGGTTTGTTGATATGTTTACATTTGCTTTGAATTTGGTATACATGAGCACATTATAGAGATTCATCCTATGCTTGAGTATCACATATGCGTTTGCTTTTAAACTCAACTTTAATGGCACCTTGAATGAGTAATTTTGTCACTTTACGGATTGAGTTCACATTTTAGTGCTTGACATGAATAGTAGAGATGAGTAAGAACCCATGAGAGCTTTAGTGTCAATCCTTGTTGGAGGGGAGTTACATTTACTCAAGGAACAATTCGTCAAATTTCAAATTTATTCAATAGTCTCATTGTGCTTGTTTTGGTTAGGTGCATCTGTGTAGTGATTGACTTGTCTTAAAATGCATAATGCTCCTCCATGCCTATCTAGAGGTGATCAAAGGCCATTTTTAAATATTTTGAGCCTTAGCCTTTTTCTTGTGAAAACATTATCCCTAGTGATGTGATCGAGCCTTAATTGAAAATTGTAACTATCTCACACAATTGACCAAGCCAATGAAAAATGATAAATATCTATCTCACCTTGGTTATTCCTAGAGCTGAATATCAGTGATCGTAAAAGAGAAGGAAGTATGGTGTGGAAACTCAAGCAAAAGGGAGGAATGATGTTAAAACTCAAGGAGTTGAATGGAAAAAAAAAAGAAATTCAAGAAAAGGAATAAAAGGGGTGAGAAGGAGAAAGAATGATCAAAAGAAAAGAAAAATGTTAAGGAAAAGAAAGAAAAGAAACAAAGAGTGTGATGATGATGCAAGAATAAAGATCCCATGAAAAGGGAGATGTTTTTGAAATAAAAGTCTTTCACTTGAAACAACCCTCTTTGTTATCATATATCCTTTGTTTCTTTTTCCTAGATATCGCCCCAAGGCCCCATTATAACCCTTGAAGTCCTAAATGATCTAGAGAAGCATGGGAGATGCATACTTTTAAAGAAAAAGAGAAGTTGGTTTACTATATAATGCCCTAGCTTCCCTTTCATGAGATTATGCCAAGGTTGTTTCGCTTTCATGTATAAACTTCATTCTTGGATTATATGTGAGCATATTTCATTTTGTGCAAAAGATTCTGTCTCACATATACACATGGAGTGTATGCCAGGATAACATAGGTGTGTTTTATTGTTGAGCGACACCCTTGGTGAGGTAGCATCGAAGCTTAATTTGGATAGCCAAAGGGAATGTGAATTCCAATGTGTAAGGGTTTAAATTACTTGTCCATTGCACACACACAGGAGTTTGAAAATGAATGTGTAGATTCATACTTTAGACTAGTATTTAAATCCATAGTGTTGCTTATGTATTCTTGGTTTGGTCAGTTGAACGACATGTTAGGTAGCTCTTTGCTTAAAGGATGGGGGAATATGGCTCAACTTTCAATATTTAATAAGATTTAGGAATTCCTTTGTTGTTAGAATTCATGTTCTGCATTTTGGGCATTTATTTTGGTATTTTAAATGAGAAATCCGTTACTTGTGCTTTGAAAACATCAAAATCTTAAATCATGTTGCAATTTCGGAAATGACTTTGGGCATGATCATTCAATTGTGGTTTTTATGTGTGATTCAAGTTTTTGGTAGGTTAGATGTTTTAGAAAAGGTGTTGAAATGTTTTGAAGTTAAGGAGAGTTGGATTGGACGAGAATTTTTGAACAAAGGAATGGTTTTGTAGCAAACACAAAAACCTTCCAGAAGGTTTAGTCAAGAACCTTTTTGAAGGTTTTGTCCAGTGAGCAAAACCTTTTGGAAGGTTTTGATCGACCTTCCTAAAGGTTTTGCCCAGAAACCTAAAAATGAGGGTTTTAAGTTCAAAATTTTTGAAAGAAACCTTCACATTTCTCATCCATCTCAAGCTTCTAAGCTCTATCTTCTCCCTCAAACCTCTTCAAAACTAAAAATTCCAAGCTTCTTCAAAAAAAACCCTAAAGTTCCATTTTCCCCCAAATCACTCACCCTTGTTGATCTTTCCCAAACTTGCTTGATTTTATTGTAATGGCAAGGATGAATGGTTTGTCCATGGGTATGTTTGAGCCGGTGGAAATGCTATGGTGGATTGTTTTGACTTTTCTAGGTCTTGGGGCACTGTTGTCCCTCATGGTCCCCACGAAGAGGATGGGCATGAACTCTCCTCCACCTACATGCTCTAACTCCCAAAATAGAGCTGGGGAGGGCCCAAGTGGCCAATAGAGGCAGGAGAGAAGGACCAAGGCCAAGCATGATGCCCGTAGGCAACGTATTGCGGAGAAGGGGGTTATGTGTGAGAGATATGTGGATAGGGTTTCTCTTGGACCTACCAAGGAGGTCGTGAGAATAATTGAAGCATAGGGGTTGAGATTGTGGTTTGCGAAGGTGAAGGGGTACAACTTGGGGATGTGTCATGAGTTTTACCAGAAGTTATCTATTTTTGGTGACGATGGGAGTAAGTTGAGGATGACTATAAGGGGCAAAACATTTGAGGTTACTCTCGACACAATAGCCATGCTGATGTGGTACGAGATACCTCCCTCAACCACCCCAGTCTACCCATACAACGTGGATGGGGGTAGGACTCTCAGTGACTACGTGGCCCTCACGTATGAGGACCCAACTACGTTCAGGGGAACGACGTTGGTTAGGGGCCTTAAGCACTCATATGGGGTAATTAATAAAGTTCTTCATTACAATTTGATGCCTTGGGATTTGGAGAAGAACCCGAACATAGAGAAGTTGGCTTTACTTCAGGCATTTATGAAAGGAGTAGCCATGGATGTGGCTTATTTGATTTGGGTGGGGATGTTGGAGTTTGTCATGACTGCAAAGCCAAAGGCAAATCTCCCTTTTGGCAGCCTCGTCACCTGTCTCTATGACTTGGATAAGGTGAAGCATTATGCCCATGATACACTGCTCCCCCTAGAGACTAGAGCCATAGGGAAGTCTAGCAGTCAAAAGAGGGCTGCTAGGACAGGGGGGTGAGAGACCTAGGGCTAGGGAGCCAGATACATTAGCTACCAGGTCATCTGTTTCAGCACCTCCACCACCTACTCCTACTCCTGCCCGTAACATACCTTAGAGCTTGGATGCAGTAGAGTCCACTATGCACGGCCTGTCGATCATGGTTACGAGGCTCTTCGAGCATACGTTCCTAGGTGAGCCTATCCCTGGAGGACCTCCGTCTTAGCCTACTGGACCCTCAACTACTGCTCCTATGCCATCCATGACTGTTGAGGTGGACAACGATGATGTGGAGTCAAAGTCAGAGTTTGAGGAAGAGGATGCATTCGATGAGGAGGACGATTGAGGATTTTTGTATTTTGCTTTGAATTTTGATTGTACATAGCTAGGGGCTCTTGTGTCGGCCAATAGAAGAACCTTTAGGTTTTGGCCGTTTTGTTTTGGAACTTGAACCCATTGTGAAGAAACTTTTGAAATGATTAATGAAATACCACATTTGTCTTGTTTATCATTGTCCAAAGCCATTTATGTAATTGCTATATGATTTATGCATTTTGAGTGTTTGGATGTTTGTTTGAATGAATGGATTTTGTTTTAATTTATAGTCCATAGTTTGAAATAATGTATGCTATGGACTAGCAAAGCTTAAGTTGGGGGGGGGTGTGATTAGCACAAAACATTGCATATATTACATGCTAATATGCCCTCTTATACTTGCTTTTTTCGTGAAATTGGGGAGAAATGCTTTTAATCCTCTCATTGTTGGAGTTTTGTGTAAATGCAGGTGAAAAGATGTAAATGGTTTGAGTTTGCCCCCTATTGAAGTATTTGATGTCAATGAAGATGAGGGGAGGGCTAAAAGGAAGGTTTGGAAGGTGATGAAAGCAAGAAAAATTCAAGTTGGTTAAAAACCTTTCGGAAGGTTTTACCTTGGTCTGCCCTTTCACTACCAAAACCTTCCGGAAGGTTTTTTCGATTGGAATGAACCTTCCAAACTGTTTGCTCATTGGAATGCTCATTTAACTGTTCATGGACAAACCTTCCAAAAGGTTTGTGTCGACCTTCCGAAAGGTTTTGCCTAGTTTGCCTAGACAACCTGCAACTCAAGCTCTGCCATTTGAGGGTCCCACTTACACTTCTCCAACAGATCCCCTGACATCCTTTACACGTCTACAAGCCTCCCCTCACCTCTAGTTGGACTTTGAAGGCCTTGGCATTAAGGAGGAGAGAGAAGGGCAAGGAAAAGAGAGGGGAAGGCTATACTTGTCCTAGCCTACAACAATCCATCCAATCAGCCCCCCCTTGATGGGAGGCCTATCACACACCTAAGGAGCTCTCTATGGATGAAAATAGGGATTCAATATTCATTATTTTGAATGTATTACATTGTAGAGAGATAAGCTCTAGGCATAAGGCATAGTTAGAGACAGAAAGCTTTAAATTTTTACATTTCTTCCATCCATTTCACTTGTAATCGCTTGTAAGGATCTTGTAAGCTTCCTTTATTGTCTTTAATGTCATTTATTTCCTGTACATTTCAAGTTTAGTTGAGTATCTTAACTTTCACCATTAATGCATTCAAGTTTTTCATTTTCAAGCTTTAAAATGGGTATTAAATGCACTTTCCTATAGTTTATGTTTTCTTGCATTAACATAGCTCAAATCTTCATTCCTTTACAATGTCTTTCCATTACATTATTGTCCTTGCTTTAAGTATGAGTAGCTAAGTTTTTTAAGTTGACAAATCCAAGGGAGACCTCCTCTTGGGTATGGCATTTCAACTCATTTTCTTTCCTCCTCGTCGTGTATGTTGATTCGATTTGACTAAGTTAAGTGTGGACATGGTTGTGAGTTCTTGATACACCGTAGGCATTGTCATGGGGTATGCTTGAATCCTCACCTCCATTTTAGTCCCACGCTTCCTACGAATCAATCGAACATCTTGACACCATTGGAGGAAGGTCTCAAGTTGACTTGGCATTCCCATTGGAGTGACCTCTTTGGATTAGCCAACACTTGTTCCATTTCATTTTCTATCACAAACAACAAATCACCAAACTCAAACTCAAAAGATTTTATAATTTTTAAATTTTCACCAAAATCACCTTCAACACGATTCACCTCCTTCCCTGAGGTGACGACCTTGGAATACAATTTCCAAGTAAAATACGACACTTAAAAGTCTCTATGCGCTTGGGGAGAACTTTTGTTCACACACACACACACACATACACTTCATTGCACCACACATCTGTTTTTCCCATTGCTTGCATTGAACCCAAGTGAGAGTGACATTCACCCACTTACATAAGCTATTTACACATCGACGGTTCTTGTGGGGATAATTGGGAATACAATGAAAACCATCAAGCACACGACATCCGATCACATTGTAAAATGCAGAAAATCTAACTATATCGAAATTCGACAAAAATTGATTAGGTAGCTAGATTTTGCGAGACAAATTCAATCATGAGGTCCTTTTTGTCATATGAGTTTTAGAAAAATTTGGGTTTTTAGCCTGTATCATAACGGCTAATTATTGTTTTACCCTTTTTAATAAAATTTTAAATTTTCTTGGGTTTCACAAATGGTCTATTACAAAAATGCCATCCACCATCACTAATGATAGCTTGAGGCATCCCAAACCTAGATAAAATATTTTCTTTCAAAAGTTTGTTCACAACCATGTGATCATTTGTCCTAGTTGGGATAGCCTCCACCCACTTTGACACATAGTTAACTGCCAATAACATGTATGCATAGCCAAAGAATATATGGAAAAGACCCATAAAGTCAATATCCCAAAGTAAAAATTTCTATAACAAGTAAGGTGCATCATGTTCCTACGGGTCACACCTTCTAACCTTTGACATCTATCACATTTTTTGCAAAACATAAAACAATCTTTAAATAGAGAGGGCCAATAAAAACCACATTGAAGAAACTTTGCTGAAGTATTTTTCGAAGAGAAGTGGCCTCCACATGCCTCTGAATGGAAAAATGTTATCACATCCTTTTGCTCTTCATCGGGGACACTACTCCTCATCACCTGGTCGAGGTAGTATTTGAACAAATATGGATTGTCAAAGTAAAACTACTTCACCTCCACCAATAATGTTTTTTCTTTCATGTGGACTCCAATGAATGATAGCTACCCTATAACAAAAAAATTAACTATACCAGCATACCATGTCATAACTAAATGAATAGAAAAAATAGATGTTCATTAGGAAAAAAATCAAGGATAGGAATATACTCATCTGTGTCATGCAACATTAGTCCCGTTAAGTGGTTGTCCATCACATTCTTCACTCTTTTTTTGTATCTTTGATAATGATATAAAACTCTTGTAGTAGGAGGATCCACCAAATCAATCTTGGTTTTTCATCCTACTTAGTCAAAAGAAACGTCAAAGCAACATGGTCAATGTAAACAACAATAAGTGAAACAATAACATATGATCTAAACTTATCTAAAGCAAAAACTGCTACTAGCAGCTCCTTATTAGTGGTGGTATAATTCATCTGAGCTTCATTCAAGGTTTTGCTAGTGTAATACATAGCATGAAGCTTCTTATCTTGTTGTTGGCCAAGCACTGTGCCGACTACGTAGTCATATGCATCACTCATGAACTCAAAAGAAAGATCCCAATTGGTTGGTTCAATGATTGGAGGTGAAATAAGCATATTTTTTAGATTTTGAAAAGCTTTTTCACAATCATGAGACCACTCAAAAGAGACATCATTGGCCAATAAATTTCATAAAGGTCATGCCAAGGCACTAAAATCCTTTATGAATCTCCTATAAAACCTGACATGACCAAGAAACAACTAGACATCTTGGACAGATTTAGGGGTAGGGAGGTTAGAAATTAATTCAACCTTTGTTTTACTCACCTTTATCCCCTTTGCAACATTATGTGACCTAACATAATTCCTTGAGTCACTATATAGTGGCACTTATCCCAATTAAGCACCAAACCTTTCTCTTTACACCTGACAAGCAACTTTTCAAGATTTTCCAGATATCATTCGAAAGAATCACCAAAAACTAAAAATTCATCCATAAAAACCTCGACAATTTTCTTTAACATATCACTGAATATACCCATCATGCCACGCTAAAACAGTCATGGGACATTACAAAGCCCAAATGACATTCTTCTATAGGCAAATGTTCAAAAAGGGCATTTGAAGGTAGTCTTCTCTTGGTCTTCTAAATCTATCTCAATCTGATTATAGCCTGAATACCTATCTAGAAAGCAGTAGAATGCATGCCCACAACCTGTTCCAAGACTTAATCAAGCAATGACAATGGAAAATGATCATTTCATGTACATGCATTTAGCTTTTTATAATTGATACAAACCATCCACCCGATCATTGTCCTTTTTGGAATTAAATCATTCTTCTCATTAGCGACCATAGTGTGTCCTGACTTCTTAGGAACTACTTGTGTAGGGCTTACCCATTTGCTATCAGCAATAGGAAAGATAATTCCTACATCAAGTAATTTCAATACTTTAGCTCTCACCACATCCTTCATGTTTGGATTTAGCCTCCATTGTGGTTATGGAGAAGGTTTGGCATCATCTTCAAGGAAGATTCTATGGGTGCATATGAGAGGGCTTATTTCCCTTGATATTTGCTATTCTTTTCAAAACTTGATCTAGAAAAGGCAATGGAAAATTATCTTTTCTAGTGAGGAATTTAGCTCACAATAATCAAAACACACACACCAACCAGTGATTGTACGCATAGGAACTAATTCGTTCTCTTGATTTTTTATTACAGTGACACTAGACTTCTTAGGGACAACCTATGCAGGACTGACCAATTTACTATCAGATATATGATAGATAATATTAGCATCTAATAGTTTAAGTACTTCAGTGCGGACTGCCTCTTTTAAGTGTGGATTCAATCTTCTTTGAATCTGATGAAATAGTTTAGCATTTTCTTCTAAATATATACCATGCGTATATAGAAGTGGACTTATACCTTTTATATTTGTTATTGTCCATCCAATAACACTTTGATGATTTTTAAGAACTTTTGTCAATTCTTTTTCTTGAATTCTAGATAATTTTGAGGATATTATCACCGGATAGATTTCATTTCTCCCCCCCCCCCAAAAGACATATTTTAAATTAGTTGGGAGTGGTTTTAATTCTGGTTTAAAAAATTTGATACCAGATTCTACAGACTTAGGCAACAATTTTCACATTTTGGATTCCATGCTGATATATCTTATGACTTATTATCAGGTATAGATTTTAATATATATAACTCTTTTTTCATACAAGCATTTTCAAATAAATTCTAAGTTAACAATTCAACACAATTTACTTCATGCAATTCTTCTTCTTCTCTGGGTTGTTTTGCAATGTTAAAAATATTTAATTCCAAAGTCATATTTCCAAATGAAAGATTCATGACTCAATTCCTACAATTTATCAATGCATTTGATGTAGCTAGGATGTTCAACCCAAAATAACATGTATGTATGCAGATGCATGAAAAATTGGTTGTGTATCTAAAACAATAAAATCTACTAGAAAATAGAATTGATCAACTTGGACAAGAACATCTTCCACAATTCCTTGTGGAGTTTTTATCAACCAATTTGCTAACTATAGAGTAACATTGGTAGGTTTTAACTCACCTAACCCTAATAGTGTATACACCGAATATGACATTAAATTAACACTGGCTCCAAGATCAAGCAATGCTTGCTCAATTCCAAAATTTTTAATAATACATGAGTATAGGACTACCAGGATCTTTGTATTGAAGAAGAGAGTCATGCTATATTATGGCACTAACTTATTTAGTTAAAAATGCTTTCTTTTGTACATTGATTTTTCTTTTAAATGTACAAAGATCTTTTAAAAACATGGCGTAAGTTGGACATTGTTTAATTGCATCTAACAAAGAAATGTCAATATTTACTTGTTTAAACAACTCAAGAATTTTAGAATGATCTTTTATAGATGAGGACTTCTTAACCCTCTGAGGAAAAGACAAAGGAATAGAACATGGACGATCTTCTTCATTTTGTATTTCTGGTTGCTTTTCGGTTGAAGGTTCAGGTTCTAGTGGTTCATTTACAAGAATTGCCTTACGCAATTTTTTAGAAATCTTAGGTTTAATAGTCTTGTCAATCACTTTACCACTTCTCAGTGTTGTGATTGCTTATACTTGACTTGGAAAAGGTTCAAAGGACACAGTATTAGCTTGACTTTGACTTTGTGGAGGTTTAGGATGAGATTGAAATTTCCCTTCTCTAAAGTACTCAAAGACTGAGTCAACTTAGCTAGATGACTCTTAATGTCTTCAATATGCTATGAAGTTGGAGCTTTAAAATCATTAAATGCCTAGTTGTTTGAGTATTGAAACTCATTTGACTCAGAATAAATTAATTCATAGTATCTTCTAGAGTCCTTCTATGTGGGGGTTGATAAGCTTGATATTGTTATTGAGTCTGTGGCTGTGGTGGACCTTGTGATTGAGTTATAGGTTGTATATTTTTTGAACTTAAAATTGGATGATTTCTCCATCCTGGGTTGTAGGTATCAGAATATGGATTTGGAAAAGGCTTAGTATAAGTTCGAATAGCATTAGATTGTTCAATTAAAACTTCTTTAAATGCAGGTATAGTTGGACATTCTCCGGCAGGTTGTCATGACAATGCATAAACTTCACATATTTGGTCAGTAGAAGACACAACAGACACTTGCTTAACTGTTTTCATTTCTAAAGCCTCAAGCTTTCAAGATAAATTAATCATTTTAGCTCTTAAATCATCATCTTCTTTTAACACATACTTTCCTCTTTTGGATGTAAATGACTTAGGTTCAACAATATTTGAAGAAGTCGAGCCCCACATTTGGGAACTTTCATAAATAGTATCAAAAAATTGGAATGCCTCCTCAAGATTTTTACTCATAAATTCCCCCTGGGTCATCATTTCAACAAACTGTCGCATTGCAAATGGAAGAGCATTATAAAAGAAACCAACTGAAGTTCAATTTTCAAATACATGAAGTGGACAAGCTTGGAGAAGATTCTTAAATCTCTCCCAACATTGATAAAAAGTTTTCCCTTCTTTTACAGAACAATTCATTATTTGATGTCTTAATGTATAAGTATGATGTAGAAGATTTTTTTTTTTTTGAAAACTTCAGTTTGCAAAGCTTGCTAACTTGTAATAGAATTAGCTCTTAAAGAATTAAACAATTGTTTAGTTTTATATTTCAAAGAAAAAGAAAAAAGTTTGAATCAGTCCATTTTAGAGTTATCCTTCAAAGTTTCACAGACTTCCTCAAATTCTTTCATATGCACATAAGGGCTTTTAGATTCCAAACCATGGAACTGTGGTAGTAACTATATTATCCCTACCTTAATATTAAGATTTGGAGTGTCTGTTGGTAAAGAAAAGCAAGACAGAACACTGGTACGTGTAGGATACAAATATTCCCTTAGTGGTCCGACATTCTGAACTACTTCTTGCTCCCTAGGAACATTTTGAGTCATACTTAAATCAAATGATGCTTGTGCAAATTAAGATGATGAAGACGTAGGAGATGATTGATTTACAGAATCTACTGATGAATGAACAGACATAAACTATTAAAAGAAAACAAACAATCTATAAACATATAATACAAGCAAACAACTTCCCTATTCAAATTAAAATTATCGTACCTCCACGGAAACACCACCAAAAACTTGATTTGACCTGTTTCGTGACCTGCTTTATATCATACTCCCAAGTATAAGTGGTCGAATTGTAGTTCTCTCGATTTAAGTCCAAGATCGATCCCATGAAGAGTTATAATAGTTGGAATTTAAAATAAGAATAGCGAAGTTATTGTTAAAGCAGTGTAACATTAGATAGCTTGTGAAGTAAGCTTAGATTGATAACTAGGCTAAGTAAATAAATTGTATAAATAAAATGTGTAGATAAACTGTTAAAAGACAATAATATGAAAGGTACCCTTCAGTTCAAGGATCCCATATTCTTTATATTGGTTAAGTACTAGAAATGCCACCTTATAACAATTAACTCCTAAGTCATTGGAAAGTTGACCGATAGGTCTGATGTATGTTAAACCATAACACAACAATTGTTTAGGGTAGCTGGTAGTTATATATAGTAATTGACTAATTCAAGAAAACCAGAAGGTCAAGCCATTCAGGAGGAATACTGGAATTACTCAATTGGCAATTTTATATTATGTATTAGTTAAACAACCTAGAGAACTAGAAGGTCAAGCCATTCTGGAGGATCACTTAGGTTA
Source organism: Ilex paraguariensis (assembly GCA_963454935.2). Classification (NCBI taxonomy): domain Eukaryota; kingdom Viridiplantae; phylum Streptophyta; class Magnoliopsida; order Aquifoliales; family Aquifoliaceae; genus Ilex; species Ilex paraguariensis. Next base: position 114,153 of record CAUOFW020001175.1, on the reverse strand, counting down.
TTCATCTGACAGCTTTATACCATGCAACATTTGAACATCCTTAGTGCACCAGAAGGTCATGCCATTCAGTTAAAACACTTTAGAAATTCCACTAGCAGATTGATGATTCATTGATGACATAATTTTGGGCTACATATTGCACTGAAAGCATTGGCTATGCCTAGACTTAACCCATCTATAACCAATCAATCAAATTTTTCATAACACCTAACGTACATCGCTGTATCATGCATGAAGTATATAATAGTAGATACTATGTTATAAAATATTAAGTACTGCTCGATGTTCTTAACCATGAGCATATTATAAATATAACCATCTATCAATTAAGGAAGGTATATATATCAATAAAGCATAGTTAAACATCAAAATTTCCATAATTTAACCAATAATATACATATGTTTACCCCTTACTTAACGGTATAATTAAATTACTCACACCTCATTGCTATAAGCAAGCAAGAAGTGCGGACAAGTTTCATTAAAATATTAAATAAAATACAGACATTGACACTCCTTTCTCGAGGAATAATTGAAATACAACTACCTTAAATGTCAGTTAAGACACATAGGTGGCGGAAGTTCAACTCTCCAAGTAGAAAATCATAACAGAAATGTAGAAATAACAGAATTCTGGCTGGAAAGTAGGTTGGACAGGATCTCCCCTTGAATTCTTGAATCATACTTTGAATTCCTCTTTGTATTGTGTTTGAATTCTCCCCAAGGCTTCCTAGAACTCGCTCTCTCTCTAATCTCTGCGTTGGGCTGGATAGGACATACCTATTTATAGGCCAAAAATCAAGATGCTGGAAAAAGGATAAGGGTGAACCGTCTGAGACAACCGTCCGGATGTCATCACCACCGTCCGGATGGTGCTGATTTGCTGGAATGTGGTGAAGATCTTCTACACTATTCTTGCATGTTCCATCCTTAAATTACACTTGCTTCCTTGCTAGTTTATGCTTTAGCATATTGATCCCCTCAATTTCCACAAAAAATCCTTGAAATTTCAGACATTACACACATAAACCCTAGCTTACACATTAACCCTAATTTATAGTTTTTAATTGTCTAATCTTACATAATTAAGTTATTTAACTATTTTAGTTTACATACTAATTAGGGTTAATCAACCATCTACCATGGTTCAGAGTCATGGTGTGGAATAGAGCTTAAAATTTCCTTGAACATTTTCCAACATTCATTAAATAGCTTATTGGGGTTTTCAACAAAATTATAAAATTGCTTGCTCAAAGCGGTAGCTTTATGAACTAGGAAAAAATTTGTCAAAATTTTTTTTTGCATTTGATGCGATGTGGATATTGTCCGAGGTTTGAGTGAAGTTAGCCAAGTCTTTGCCTTGTCTTTAAGTGAGAAAGGAAACAATTTCATACGGGCCATCTCTTCTCACACGTTTTGTTCTAGGAATGTACTAATTACTTCCATAAAATCCTTAAGATGGTGATAGTATTTTTCACTTTCCATGCCATGGCATTGAGGGAGTAATTGACGCATCCCTGGTTTGGCAAACAATTTATGTGCTTTTTTTTTTTTTTTGGGGGGGGGGGGGAACCTCGATGGTACAAGGAGATTTTATTGATTTGAAAATTTAAATAACACCTAGCCAGGGGGACTTATGTACCTTACCTCTCAATGAAATCTAATTACATTAAAATAATTAAATAAAATCAAAAGATGCATGCTTAGTACCAGTAATAAATAAAAATGAATTAACCTAAACATGTTGATTTTAAAAACAGCTGAACAGCCACGTGAACAGTGGAAATTTTAGAAATAGTCCATCTAGTGTAGCAGTTGTTCAAGGAGAGTCTAGAAATAATGTGGCATTAGGATATAGCTCTAGTAATAATAATGACATCTGATAGTATATGTAACTGATATGAGCTGAGAGCATAGCTAAAAGATAGGATGAGCCGTGGATAAAAGCTATAAATAAGTTAAGAGCACATAAAAACAACAACTATCTTCATAGAACAACAACTGAAATGCTCCCAAATGAGCTACAAGCAACCTTTTTCAGGAGCTAGGAGACGAGCTTTTTTGAGCTAGAAGGAGCAATGATAAGCTGAAGGAGCTAGGCCAAGATCAGGTGTAAAACCTATCTAATATGGTAAATGAAGAGACATATTGGGGACCTTTGATCAGCTATGTGTAAAACCTATCTAATATGGTAAATGAAGAGACATATTGGGGACCTTTGATAAGCTGTCATGGATGATAAGCTAGCTGCACCTAAGAATCTAGAAAACCAATTGATAACTTGTTTCACGTATCAAAAGGCCAATTAGCCTTTCTGAGCAGTAATGCATTTGGTCTTCAGAGAAAATTCTGAAATGAGGGGCTGTCCCAGACTCTTTATATCCCTGAGAAAGAAAAACCATCGACAACCCAATGTTCTGAACAAATTCAGCGCTACTGAGTGATAGAAGATGAATGTCCAACTTGCTAACAGAAGAGTCTTTGAACCTTCAGAATGAGAAAACACGAGAAATAATCCATGAAAGAGAAGATGAATATCCAGCAATATGAAGAAGGCTATACTCAATTAATTTGGAATTTGAAGGGATCGAAAGTCGAAGCTAGGACCAGCAAATCTTCCTGGAATGAAAACAAAGGTATCCAAGTTGATCCCCTTGCTCCTTTGAATGTCTGTATCCGGCTAATCGTGAGAAGACTAGCCATGACAGATAATAGAGAAGATGAATATCTAGCTATTTTTTAGAAGGGTAGCCGTAGAACAATGAAGAGCCCTAAAGATATCCAAGAAATGCTGGAGAGAAGAAAGCATGAAATCTAGAAAGACTGGGGCTGTAAATCCTTCTGAAGAACTGTAAAATAAAGGTACTTGAAAAAACCTCTATCTTTTTCTTGCATGCCTGGAATTATGCATATAATAGCCATGAAGTTTAAATCCTAATATTGAAGTATGCTTTTGTATGTGGCCATGAATGCAACTTTGATGCTTTCACCAAGAATTAGATCCAATAAGCACAGTAAAGTAATCATCCTACATGTATTACCTCCCAACTTTACCTTGAATGTGTGTTTCTGTATGAATCTGCTCATGAATATAAAGCACATCCTCACTAACATCTAACCCCCCTGGAATTAGTTACCCAGGTTTTCTTCTTTCTTGGGTATATGAGTTGTCTCTGGTCTTGTAACACCAGAATTTGTGCTTGGGTTAGGAGTAAACTGGATGAGGCAGTTCAAAAATCTGCATTATCCATCGTTCCTTTCTTGGCTAAATAATCCGCCACCATGTTCCTTTCTCTATAAGTGTGAACCAGGGTACATGACTAATTACTCCATCTCCTAGAGATTTGAGACATAAGTTCCCTGATTTTCCATGGAATCCTTTTTCTGCCATAAAGCATGTCCAAAAGTACTTGAGAGTCTAATTCAATGATAAATGAATATTCAACTAAGCCATAGTCTTCCAATAAAATCAAACCAGCTCTCTACTTCCAAATTTGAACAATGCTCATAATTGAAAGACCTTGCAACAACCACCTGACCCCACTGATTACGTAAAACTGCTCCTTTCACAGCCTCTCCAGGATTTCCATGAGATCCTCCATCTGCATTCATCTTAAGAAAACCCTCTGGAGGCAACTCCTACTTAATCCATAAGGTTGTACATAAGAGGGAGGTCATAGTTGGAACCTAAAGCTCATAAAGCAGTAGTTTCCCTTGTACTAAATCGGCTGCCCTTGGTCTTACTACATATCCTTGAAGCTTTAAATAATATAGGACAATAGATACAAGACCTAAAGAATGTAGTTTAGTACCCTCAAGGCATCTTTTGCAGCTTTCCCTCTACAATTGCCATTAGATAAGAATGGATATGCCTCTGACCAATGAATAACTATAAGAATTCTTGGGAAAGATCCTAGTTAGTCTGAAAAATCTAGTCATAGGCTTCTCATGCTTAATTAAACCAAAACCCATTAAACTTGCAAATTTATTCCACAACTCCCATGCACGTGCAAAATCAATAAACATGTGAAAATAAGACTCCTCCCCCTCACTTCACAATGGGCATTTGATTGCCAGAGATACCCTAATTCACTGAAAACTTTCATCCATAGGTAAGGCATGCTTGAACACCTTCCATCCAACCAGCAGAGCACTAGGGGAAACATGTTGTTTCCAAATAGCAGTAGAAATAGCACTATCATGCCCTCTTCCTCATATCAAATTCCAATCAGATTTAATTGTGAAGGAACCTGACTCAGTTAATTGCCACACTAGTTGGTCTTGGCTAGTAGTTAACTCAGTAGATAATGAACAAATTCTTGTGTCATCCAGCTAGTTACTGACCTCCTCTAGATTCCATTGATTGCCATTATAGATCTCTACAAAATTAGGAAAAGATAATGGAACACCCTGAATTCTTGAGATTAAAGCCCCAAAACCAAGCCAGTTATCACACCAATTTTGTTTGTTGACCAAAACCAATAAGCCTTTTGGAGTACCTTACCACAGTGTCAAACCAAGGGTACATAAATTGATACCCTTTGGAATGTGATAAATCAGGATTACTAAGCACGTGTCTTTTCTTGAAAAATTACCAGCAGAAATTTTAGACCAAAGATAATTCTATAGAAATAAACCCCATGTTTGTTTCATTTTGAAAGCTTTTTGGATATCCCCAAAATTCCTAATTCCCAAGCCCCCTTCTTCCACTGGCAAAGTTACCTCTTTCCAGGAACACCAATGTCTTTTCTTAGCATCTCTTGAATTTGACCATAAGAAATGACTCATTGCAACATTGAGCTTAGCCAAAATACCCTCAGGAAGATTTAGACAAGATAATAAATGGGTAGGCAAGGCATTTAAGACATATTTAAGCAATACTACTCTGCCCATATGAGAGAGTAGTTTAGAATACCAACTTTCTATCCCTGCTTGGAATTTGGGGGGTAGATCGTCAAAATAAATGAGTCTTGCCCTGCCTTTAATGATGGGACACCCCAAATATGTAATAGGATAGGATTTCAATGGAATCCCAGCAGTTCTTTGCAAAACAGTTCTCTTAGGTATTGATATCTTTGTCGAACAATATAATGAGCTTTAACTCTTATTCACCTTTTGCCCAGAAGAATCCTTATATTGTCTAATGAACTTAAGCAAATTCATCATGGACTTCTTATTTCCTCTAAAAAATAATAGAGTATCATTAGCAAACAACAGGTGGCTCAACAGCAAAGTGCCTTTACCAGTATAAAAAGGTTTAACTAAACCAATCTGGAATAAATTGGTTAGTCCCTTGCTCAAGTCCTCTTCTACTATAATAAACAGGCTTGGGAAGATGGGATCCCCTTGCCTCAGACCTCTTGATATAGGAAAGAAAACAAATCTCTGCTCATTAAAAATAATAGAAATGTTTTGGTTTGATAAATAGTTCCCTATGATTGCCACAAAACTAGAGGAGAAACCAATACTGAGTAGAGTTTGCTTCGGAAAATCCCATTCATCATGTCTAGTTTCAGAACCAAATTTCACCTTCCACCTTTCTGTCCAACTCATTAATCATCAACTTTGCAATTGAGATACAGTCCCCAATGTGTCTACCTTTAATGAAACCATGTTGTTCAATAGAAATGATCAAAGGCATGATAATACTTAGCCTATTAGCCAAGAGTTTGGTAAAAATTTTATAAATAAAATTGCAAAGGCTAATTAGTCTAAAATCAGAAAATGATGTAGGATTTGTTTTCTTGGGGATTAATGACAATAGAGTAGCATTAACAGATCTTGGAATCATACCTCCCCCTAAGAAAAAGTTGACTGCAGCTTGAATATCCCCCTTTATTATATCCCATGCCTCATGGAAAAATTTCCTTCCTGTAAATTTTCTTCCTGTAACACCAGTTTTGGAATAACAGAGAAAAGCTCCTCCTGTAAAATATGTTGTTCTTAGGTATAGAGATGTGAGAAAATCTTCCTTTGGCTATATCATGACAGAGTTTAGTGTTCCTTTCGTCTTCCACAACCCACCTCATATTAGCCTTTTGTCTCTAGTATATTTCCTCCAATCTCAAAGTATTATCCAAATATTGTTTGGCCTTTTCCAATAGCAGCAAATTATTCTTTCAATCATCTTCTTCTGTGGCCATTTCTGTCTGCTTAAGATTAGCTTCCTCCTTTTTAATTTTCTCAAAGATATTGCCAAAAACTTCTTTGTTCCACTACTTCAATTGGACCTTTAAATATTCCAATTTCAAAAAGACATTCACAATAGGGTTAGATGAGTAATGCCCCCTCCAATTTTTGTCTATTAACGACTTGAAAGAGGAGTACTGCATCCACATATCTTGAAATTTGAAGTATGCAATCCTATGGGGAATAGGTAGATCTTGGATGTTAATCAATAGGGGACAATGATTAGATCTGCCTCTAGCATTATGCCTCACCTCTGTAGACTCAAATCTAACACCCCAGTCTAGGTGAACTAGCACTCTATCCAGTCTCTGCCACATTCTTGCTCTTCCTTGTCGGTTATTACACCAAGTAAAGTCAGTACCAGTATAACCATAGTCTATTAACAGTTTATTAAACTATTTGTCTAAATAAAACTCCCAAAATCCTCTACAACAGAGATACTAGACACTACGACACCTCTTCTCTCTCCAGACTGCACAAATGCATTAAAATCCCCCTGGAAAATTCCATGACATTGAACTTAGCTAAAAATTACTGAAGTGATCCCAAAGTGATCTTCTCAACAAATGATCACACTGAGAGTATACTAATGTAATACACAAAACCTGAGAACCCAAGAATGAAGCCTCAAGTGTTAGAGCTTGTAAGTGAGAATCCACTACCTTCATAACCAATCTTTGATCTCACAAAATCCATATATGTTTTTCAACCATAACATTAACCTCATTAGAGGACATATTTAAAGTTTTAGCTAATCCAGCCAGACCTTGCACTCCCTGTGTAGGTTCCAGAATTGACACAAACAAATATCATGAATCTGTAGTAACTTCTTTAGACGCCTCTATTTGGGACCTTTCCATGATCCTCTTATATTCCATAAAAGCATATTAATCGTTTAAAATAGCTTGGAGTAATTAGCCTACCTAGATTTTGATCTAGTTACCATGCCAATATGAACAGCCACTATACTTCTTAATTATGGACTATAGTTATCATCAGTTTTTGAGCCTTGTGAATTTACCCCTATAGATTCTAAATTATTTGGGACATCTCTATGTCAGTAAAAACCACTATTTGGGGGTTCCTTATGATATTCTAAGCCCAGCCCCTCATCCAAATTGACATTAGAGGATTTTCCACATGTAAATACATTATTCAAATAATAAGTGGAATCTTCAAATTGGAAAGATTGCTTATTGGGAAAATATACCTCTTGCCCAACATCTTTATCTTGTTGCCTTTTATTTTGAACTACTATCACAAACTTAAGTTGTTTCATTTTTACTTTGCATGCCTGCATCTTCACTTACTACCTCCTGTAATGTTGAATTAGATTGTATTGTTGATTTTCCCCTCTTATTTTGTTCCAGATCTTCAATCAATGTTGCTTGAACAGTTACATAATCCATATTGAAAGCTTGGACAAATGCGTTGTTGGTAGTCAAAGATTGTTGTTGTTCTTCCACAGGCTCCAAGGGAACTTCCTCTGCAATTATAGAATCATGCATTAGATTTACACAATCTTTCATTTGCATGGTTTCTTTTATTAAAAAATCCTTACCAAATGTAGTTATATTATCTTTCCCCAAATGCTCTCCTTTTTCCATGGCTTTAATTGCTTTATCTACTTCCAAATCTTTTCCTTCATAACTACAACTGATTGTCTTTCTATTATCACTAATTGTTACCGTCTATAAGATACTTGTTTGGTTTGGCTTTTGTTGTTGCATCCAAACACCCTTAGCTGGCTGGGTTGGATTTAATTGCTTCATTTTTTGTTGATTGATTGTTAGATTGGCAACTTCCTCACGCAAATTTCAAATAGTTCAAGTCAACTGAATATCCTTTCCTTTCTACTACTCCCCTCTTTCCTTTCCTGTTGCAATCTCCATGGAAACTATATCCTTTCCTTTCTCCTCCTGTCACAAAACTTTCCTTTTCCTGCATTCTTCCTCACCATGTCCCTGTTTCTTGAAGCTTTTGCAGTATTGCTTGTTTTACTCATAGGTAATTCGTTGCCATTAAAGGATTATTCAGCAGTAGATTAACTTCTATACAGAATCTTGCCACACATGGCCATGAAAAAGATAAGGTAGCTTGATCATAGGCCAGTACTCTTCCTATGGCTAGACCAGCAATTCCAAGTACTATCTCGTAAAGAAATTCAGAGGTAGTCCAGGTAATGAAACCCACATGGGGACAACTGATGGCTCAATTCTTAGTACAAATCCTGAAAACCACTTAAAAAATCTAAATAGGTAATCTTTTATCAGAGTTGCATCCTTCAACCAAGTCTTTACATAGTCCTCTTGCAGTTGAAACCTCAATAAAATATGTCTTTGTTCAATTGATCCAACTTCAAAATCCCCCTTTAGACTCCATTTGGGTCTAATCACTTCCTTTATCACTCCCAAGGAAAGTCTACCATAAGATCACTTGCCAATCGAAGTATGTTGTAACGTTTGACAAGACTTTTGCACTTATTCATTTGTAAAATTAAAAAATAGGCTTCCCTTCATAGAATACTATAGGCTTTTCAATTTTTTTTGGTATTGAACCATCAGGAACTTGATGGGATTGGTTTTTGAATAATGAAACATAGGTATGTTGTGTGTTTGTGGATGAATTTGGAGGCTTTGGTGGAATATGATATTGTGTTTGTGAAGAACTCATGAAAGAAGGATATGACCAATCAAAGCAAAGTTGCTTGTCATGATATGAACAATAAAGGATATGACCAATCAATTTCATTTTTGGAAGCAATTATTCAGTCATTAAATCACATATATCGTGGAAACCTAGTTTAGTGTGTAAACCCTAGTTCATAGATTGGGATTTCCTTATCCAATTTTCTAGAAAAGAAACTACTCACCCATGATGATGAAAATAAAGCAAAGCATTGAGAAAGACATAATTTAATTTAAAGAAATAAAGATTGTGTTGAAATAAGAAGTTGAATGTAAAATACTTTATACTGAAATAACAGTGTTGAAATTGATTATATTGAATGAAATTGACTTGGAATTGAAAATACTAATACTTGAACTAAAGCCAAAGAAATAACTAAATAAAAGTTTGTAAGGAAAAAGACTAAGAAAAGTTGCTACGAAAAAGAAAGATAAGCAATTTAGCGATCCCTAATCCTTAGCCAAAGCCTCCTATTTATGGTGAATGGAAGGAATATCTTTAGTATCTTCATGCATATCTTCTACTACAACACCACTTATTCTTATTAGTGGAGAATCCCCAAAAGATATGGCAAAATCAGACACAAATTAGAGTTTCCCATCAAATCTGTTGTAGACCTATTGGTAGAACATTGATACATACTGGTAGAACCTCATTCTACTGCACGACCTACTAGTAGAACCTTAATCTTCAAATCCTCGTAGTTTCTTCTACCGATACCACACTAGGTCAACAACTGGTAGAACATATTCTAGAGAGCTTTGCTACCGATAGAACACATCATTACATACTGATAGAACACCTTATTGTTCTTCCAAAGAGCCTTTCTACTAGTAGAACATAAGCCAACCGATTAGTAACTTACACACTGTCTTCATTCCAACTGTTAGAAATCCAACTTTGACCAGTAAATTCTTATTTTTAGCACACTCCTACCAGTAAGTTTGATACTGTAGAACCTATTTTTCTCTAAATTTCTTTTTTATGGTCGTCAACTTCATTTCTAATGGATCAACTTCAACTCTAACTTGTCCAAAGTCATTACTATCAAGCTTCTGATCCACCTTTACACCTAAACTACCTAAAATCATGAAATCAATGCATAAATAAAAAAACAAGCTAATCAAAGCAAGTTAGTCTACTAGCAAGCCTAAAGTGAATATGTTAGTTATGAAATAATTCAAGGATGAGCACTCAATGTACAATCCAAGATGAAAACTATCTCCTATACAGATCTCAATACAATGGTGTTTGAAATCGAGCTCTAATAAATGAACCTTGTACCCTTACCCCTTTTTGAGAATTGGGCAGAATTTTCCACAAAATAATCAATGAAATAGTATAAATGTGTATGATTAGGTTATATCTAAACTCAAATAACACTAAATCTCTCTCTATATGAAGTTTAATCACTTGAAAATGCTTTGGGTAGGGTCGAAAATGAGAGGGTTCCAGCTTGGAAGTGGAGAAAATGAGTAACTCCCATCAAAATCCAGTCTTTTAAGCAAGCAATGCCGAATCCCGATGCCAACCCCTTGAGCGAGGTTTTGGGGCACTCGAGCAAAGTCTCAAGTAGAGCATTTCTGCTTTCTGTAGTCTAGTCTACTTCAACCCTTCTCCATTCAGTCTCAACATACATAACTGATGCAAATCACAACTAAATGGTATTGAATGCAATGCATGGATAAATTTGGATTAAAATCAAATGCAATTTTCAAATTTAAACAATAAATGCCCAAATTCTAATAATCATGAAAATTACACAAATTTTCATTTCAATGGTCTCCATAAAAAATTAATCATCCCAATACATTACTCTAAGCCATATTTAGGAATCTAAAACTCAATTTCATGTATCTTAGAATAATGTTTCCTCACTTGGTTCAATTTCACACACATGTGATTAAATTTTGTTCAACTTTGAAATATTCAAGTATAGTGTGTGAAACCAGCCTCCAATAGAAAAACAATTATGAAAAGATTTAAATCATTAATAAGCTCATCATGAAACCCTAATGCACTATCTAAGTGAAAACATAAGTGGTTAGTGAGTGTCCCAAATATTCCTTTTTTTGACAACTCTCCATTTTTTTTATCCATTTTACTCTATGGCTTCAATTAATATGATTGTGAATTCTATACTTTAAGTGTATGCTTCTAAACATGATTAATATGAGCTTTACAAATTAATAATTTACAATCAAGTATAAGTACTCTCACAATTCAAGTGTGATTTGTTTTAGCCATTTATTTTTGCCTCACCTTTTTAGATTTCGCCACATTGGGCTCTTCTCTCACGATTGGCATTTGACATCTTTTAAGGGATTTAGATTTAACTAAATTTTAGACATATATTTACTTATCACCAATACTTAAATTCCTTTTAGATCATTAATAATTTAAACTATTAAAACTGTAAAACCAGGTAAATTTAAACTTTTTACAAAAAGGGCAAAACGATAAATTGTCGCTACAATACTGGTTGAAAATATGAATTTTTCTAGATCTCAAATGATGAAATGGGCCTCACTGTTGGATTCATCTCACGAAATCTAGTTACCCTGTCAAATTTTGTCGAATTCTGAGATAGTCAGATTTTTTACGTTTTACGAGGCTATCGAGTCTGAGGTGACCCAAAAACGAGATTTTTGATAAAATTTTAAAATTTAGAAAATTATTTAAGGTAATTTAAAATAAAAATACTTTGAACTTAAACTGGGACGAAATTTAATCGTTTCGGAGCGAAAACGGACTGAGAAAAATAGGGTCGTGCGGCCAAGTATTAAGAAGTATAAATAGCGGAAAAAATCAGATTTTTCCCCCATTCTCTTGTCCAGCCCTTAGCCGATAAAGAAGAGAGGGAAATAGAGAAATTTTTCCACCATCTCTCTACGATCTACAACTCCACGGTGCTCGGATCCACTCGGGCCAAGAGGAAAAGTTGCTCTTCACGTCAAAGGCTACGCCTACGTACCAAAAACGAGAATTTCCACCAAAGATTGAAAAATAGGATTTGAGGAAACCAAAGGTTTGAGCTTGATTGAGGTTCTTGAAGGTTTCTACCAAATGGATTACGCTTCAAGAGGTAGGGTTCTTTCCTACTCGGGTTTATTTTACAACATAGGGTGTTTTGTGTAATGGGTAAGTCGATAGAGATATATATTACTTGCCTATGGATGTGGAGTTGATGGAATTGATCGATTTGGTGAATTGGGTATGAGAAATTGACCTAATTTAAATTAAATTCCTAGTTTGGAATTGTTATGTGGTAATTACTTGAGTAATTCCATGGAACTTGATATTATGTGAGCATGCTATGTGTTTTAATTATGCCTTCATGAACAAAGTGTGTTATTGGGATATATATGAGAAAATAACATGTTTGTGAATTATTGTTGGAAATGAAATGTTGACGTATGCTCATTGATATATCGACATTGGATGAAATTGGTGATAAATTGCATGACATATGTATACATGTGGTTAAAGTTGCTAATATGACATTCATTACATATGGGCATGACATTGAGATAGCAATGGTGCATTACATTGCATTTGCACGGGAGCATCACATCAATGGGCATGAGACATGGGTGTGGGTATGGGTGAGTGCATGGGTTGGTCAAACACCAATCTTGGTGGTTGACGATTGGGCTCAGGAAAGTTCGATTGAATATTCGACTGAGTCGCATGGTTGCATGAAAAGGAATTGGGTTGGGGTTAGCAAGAAGGGCTAGAATATCCCTCGGATGAGAGTCCCAGTGTTCGGATACGCACTTCCGTTGGTGTAAGAGCCCATAAAGTGTGTCAGTGTACGCGAAACCGTTGGTGAAAGTCCATGAAATTCGTGTCGGTTGGATGACCGTTGGTGCAAGTACATAAATACCCACCCCAAGAAAGACTTAGAGATTTTAAATAGTCATTGGTTGGGTAACACAAATGGCGGGGGCATGGAAAGCCCAGTTTTTATACTCACTACATAGTAGGGGTGATGGTAAACGGTCGGAGCTAGAAAAGCTCGATTTTATACACATTGACATTGCATGTGTTGTTAAGTCAGGAAGGGCTTCGGTAAATTGCATGAATGGGTATCATTTCATTTCATGCATGATTTGTTAGATTCTAACTTTGATTTGTTTAAATCTTGGGTGGAATGATTGTTGTTGAAAAATCTTGCATGAACATTGATATGCACTTAGGCTGGGAAATAGCATATGTAGGAAACATTCTACTAAGCATTGGCTCACCCTATATGGAAAAGTATTTCTGGTGCAGGACACACACCGATGTAAGGCTCCCAATTTGAACCCCTTGGATGAAGAAAGCCGAAATGTGGCTTTGTTTTGAAATTTTGTAAAACTTATGTTAAAAACTACGTTATGACATGTAAATGTATGAACTAAATGTGATAGAACTTGTATGGAGCATGTATAATGTAGAAAACTATATTTTACATGTTTGGGATGTTTGTGAGAAGGTTTGGAATGAATTGGAAATGAAAAATAGGTGGAACAAACAATTCTGGGCAAAACCTTTCGAAAGGTCAAAACAAACCTTCCGGAAGGTTTGGACAAAGACAAGGAAAAATTGTTGAACAGTAGGTTAAACCTTCCGGAAGGTCTTCACATTTTTCTAAAATGAGGGAATCCAGTGTGTAACTTCTTCTGAAAGGTCGACACATCTTTCTTAAAGAGAGGGTTCTAGTGTGTTCAATCTTCCGATTGACGGGAATTTGGGAGCTAAGGTTTGCAACAGGATGTGTATCAAGCACAATGAAATCGATAGGGAAGTAAAATTTATCAATTTGAACTAAGACATCCTCAACTACTCCCCTTGGTGTACGGATACTATGATCCGCCAATTAAAGTGTGATTGAGGTGGGCTTCAACTCCTCCAGCTGCAGCTGTTGGTACACCGAGTAGGGAAGAAGATTCACACTTGCCCCCAAGTCGAGGAGTGCTTACTCCACTTGATAATTTCGAATAGAGATGGCTATGGTTGGACAACCGAGGTCTTTGAATTTGGGAGGAGTGTTAGTCCTCAAAATTGAGCTCACTTGCTCGGTGAGGAATGCTTTCTTCTGGACATTCAGTTTTCTCTTCACCGTGCATAAGTCCATCAAAATCTTAGCACATGATGGAATTTGTCTGATGGCATCGAGGAGTGGAATGTTAATCTTCACCTGCTTAAACATTTCCAAAATATTAGCATAATTAGCCACCTTGACCGGTAGCTTCAAACGACTTGGGAAAGGGGCAGGCAAGGGAGGAATAAACACACAATCATCAATTAATTTTCCTTTCTTAACAACCTCTCTTTCTTTCTTTTCACGCACCTCACTCTTGTCAGCGTCACCCAAGAGATCTTTTTCTTTTGGCAATGTGGTCTTGGGTGAGACCGTTGGCAAAATAGTTTTGTCAATTTCTTTGCCACTGCGGAGGGTGGTGACAGCTTTGAGTTGCTCGCAACTCTCTTTCGAAGGTTCCGATGACTCAACAAGGTGTTGACCCCTAGGGTTCTCTTGTGATTGAGCGGGGAACTTCCCCTTTTCTTGTTGAGATGTCCCTATGGAGTTTGTCAACTTCGTGAGTTGGACTCTTACATCATTGATGGCTGTGGCATTTTGGTTATTGATGGCGGTTTGGCTTTGAATGAAGGAATGTACCATATCCTCCAAATTCCTTTTGTGAGGAGGTTGGTATGTGGATGGATTGGACGGTCCTTGAGAAAAACTTTGTGGAGGTGGATTTGGTGAAAAATTCTGTGGTGGTGGGTTTGACAAATACCCTTGTGGATTGGTCCGAGGGTATTGAGAACTAGATGCTTGCCCTTGGCCATGGTATTGGTTTTGCTTGGGAGGCATGGGAGATGGATATGCACTTGAACCATGAGGAATGAAGTTTTCATTTCTCCAACTAAAATTTGGATGATTACTCCAACCCGGATTGTAAGTATTTGAATTGGGAGAAAATGATTGCCTCGTTTGGTTGAATACATGGACTTGTTCATGGTACGCTTCTTTAAGGTTCGGAATGTTTGGGCAATCCGATAGGGAATGCTCCATACATTTGTAAATTGAACAACCCTCCTCGGTTCGTGATACATTAGACACCTCGTGCCTCTTATTGACTTCAAGACTCTCAACTTTCCTTGACAATTTAGCAATTTTTGAAAACAAGTCTTCCCAGTCTCTTAAATCATAAATCCCTCCCCCTTGAGTTTGGCCAGTCTTTTGAGGAGAAGACCTTGGTACATCGGTGGGATTTGAAATGTCCCATGATTGTGCATTTTGTGCCAATGTATCAAAGTAATCTAAGGCCTCACCAGGGTCTTTGTTCAAAAACTCCCCATTACACATCATGTCAATGAACTGTCGATGGCCCGGTGTGATTCCTTCATAAAAGAAACTCACCAATTGCCATGGTTCAAAGCCATGATGTGGAAGGGATTGTAGCAATTCCTTGTACCTCTCCCAACATTGATAGAATTGCTCATTGGGCTTTTCCGAAAAGTTTTGAATTTGCTTTTTTAGGGCAGTGGTTTTATGCACCGGAAAGAATTTGTTCAAAAACTCAGAAATTATTTGGCTCCACTATGTGATGGTTCGAGGCCTTAAGGAAATAAGCCACGTTTTTTGCCTTGTCTTTTAGGGAAAAGGGAAACAATTTCATTCTAGCTATCTATTCTATCCCATGATTGGGGAGGAAGGTTGCAACCATTTCCTCAAAATCTTTTATGTGTGAACAGGGGCTCTGAGATTCAAATCCGTTGAACGTGGTAATTAGTTGCAACATCCCTGGCTTAACTATGAAAAGATGAGCTTGGACCGGAAGGAGGATGCATGATGGTGTGGTGCTTCGTGTTGGTTGTAGGAAATCTCTCATTGACCTCACCGGGGGATCCATTTGAAAATTATTCCCCTCATTCACGGGAGGGGGAAAATTCATTCTCGGATTAGGTATTTGGGGTTCTTGTGGTCCCCCATCCCTTTGGACATTTGGATTTGCTCCCCTTTGGACATTTGGATTTGCACCTATATTGTCAAAATTGTCACCCGCGTCCTCGGATTGTTCTTGGTCAATATTCATGGTAGGGGCCAAATTTTGTTTAACAAGTCGGTTTCGGTCGTTCCACCACCACATAAAACAAAATAAATACAAACAAAGTTATACACAAACAAGATTATATACACGGAACAACGTACCTCAGCCCATGATGAAGATCATGGGACTTACCTCCGGCGTCCAAAAATCACCTTCTTGGTTTGACACTTGCCTTCCCTGGCAACGGCGCCAAAAATGCTTGACAAATTTTCTTGTTGTTTTCTAACCTATAAACAGCCCCTTTTAGCATGTATAGTATATGAATAAAGGGGAGTGTCACTCTCATAGGAATGATGTCAAAAGAAAGGGCAACGGAATGGTGGATGAATGAGATTTCAAATATGAGTATGTGTGAACAAAAGTGCTCCCCAAGCACAAGGAGACTTTCGCGGATCGTGTTTTACTTGGTGGTATTCCAAGGTTGTTTCCACGGGGAAGGAAGTAAACCGAGGGGAGGTTATTTTGGGAGAAAGAAAGTGTAAAATCTTTGATTGTTGGAAGTTGTGTGGTGAAGTTGTTTTGATGCTTGTAAAATGAGAAACAAATGTTGGCAAATCAAAGAGGTTAGTCCAATAGGAATACCGTCTCAACTCGAAACCCACCTCCAATAGAGCATAAATGAACGATTGATTCGTGGGAAGCTAGGGGTAAGATTGGTGAGTATCTAAGCATAAACCGTGACTAGGCCTACGGAATATCAAAGACTCACCAAGTTATCCACCCTCAACCCAGTCAAACTGAACCATTGAACTCTGAAAGAGGGGAGGAGAATGAGTTGAAATGGTATACCCAAGTGGAGGTTCCTCTTGGTTTTTCCAACTAAGTGATTTAGCTATTCATGCTTAAAATAAAGATAACAATATGATGAGAAGACATTATGAAAAAATAAAGACTAAAGCTAAGCATAAACGAATTGCATAAATTTAATTTCCGGATAACCACCTCTTACTAAAGATTGGATGAGAAACTACTCAATCTTCATGGCTTTGTTAAAACTAGAAAAGTGAGTGATGCTCATCCCTCCAAGTAGAGGAGTTACAAGGTAACACATTTTACACAAGGAGCCGATCTTCGACAAAGAATGAGTTAAACACGTTCCACCCTTCACGACTTTGGTAAAGCTCTAGAAAAGTGGAAGAGTTTCACTCCTCTAAGGGAAGAAGGAAGCTCAAGCAATGGAAGTAAAAGAGCTATAACACAAAAAAAGAAAGCAATACTTAAAGTAAAAGAAAGCAATAATTTAAAAGGAAGCAAGAATACAATAAAAGAAAGCAATACTTAAAGAAAGCTATAAGCAATAAGGAAAGCAATAATACTTTTGGAGGGTTTTCCACTCCCAAAAGATGAATGCTTTACAAGTCCTAAGGGGTGGTATTTATAGGCAACAAGGGAGGGTGAAAGTCTTGTTAGGTGGCCTTGAATCTTGTTAGGTGGACTTGAAGAGTCTTGTTAGGTGGACTTGAAAATCTTGTTAGGTGACTTTGAATCTTGTTAGGTGGACTTGAAAATCTTGTTAGGTGGACTTGAAAATCTTGTTAGGTGGCCTTGAATTCTTTGATCCTCCTTTGTTTTGAGCTTTGATAATTGGCACCCCAGTAGTTTGTAGCTTTAATGCAATTGGCTCCCCTGTAGTTTGTAGCTTTGACGCACAAAATCCTGAAAATAACAACAATTAATGCATTATCCTTTATTCACACACTAATTCTAATTTGATTTATTTTGACTAGTTTAACTTTATTCAACTAACACAATTTACCTATTAAATTATGCCTTAATTAGTGTTAATCAACCGGATCCATCAAATTCTCCTCCACCACTTGTTCTTCAAAGCCCCCAAAAAATGGCTTAAGTCTTTGGCCATTGACCTTGAATGTCTGGCCATTTTCAGGGTTTTGAACATCCACAGCTCCGTTGGGGTGGGCCACCTTGACAAGATAGGGGTCATCCCAACGGGATCATAGTTTGCCTTGGAAAATGGAGAGGCGAGAATTGTATAAGAGTACTTTTTGCCCGGGCTCAAATGATTTCCTCACAATGGAGTTATCATGAAAGATTTTGGCCCTTTCTTTTGAGATTTTGGAGCTCTCATACGCATCTCGTCGAATCTCTTCAAACTCATTCAGCTCTAACTTCCTATGATCACCGGTCATTCTCAAATTAAAATTTAAAGTTTTAATGGCCCAATAGGCCTTGTGTTCCATTTCGACTGGCAGGTGGCAAGCCTTTCCATAAACAAGCCGGTAGGGAGACATGCCCAAAATAGTTTTAAAGGCAGTGCGGTATGCCCAGAAGGCATCAGTCAATCTATCGGACCAATCCTTCCTGTTTGGGTTAACCATTTTTTCTAGAATGTTCTTTATCTCCCTATTGGCTAGCTCGACTTGGCCATTTGTTTGTGGGTGATACGCAGTGGATACTTTGTGAGTGACGCCATATTTGAACATTAGAGATGCAAATGGCCTATTACAGAAATGTGATCCACCATCACTTATTATTGAACGAGGCATCCCAAACCTTGAAAAGATGTTCTCCTTGAGAAACTTGACTATGACTCGGTGGTCATTAGTCTTGGTCGGGATAGCTTCCACCCATTTGGACACATAGTCCACTGCCAAGAGGATGTACAAATAACCAAATGACATAGGGAAAGGACCGATGAAGTTGATGCCCCAACAGTCGAATATTTCTATGACAAGTATTGGTGAAAGGGGCATCATGTTTCTTTGGGTCACACTACCCAACCGTTGGCATTTGTCGCATCCCTTACAAAATGAAACATAATCTTTGATAAGAGAGGGCCAGTAAAAACCTGATTGAAGAATTTTGGCCGAAGTCTTTTTCACTGAGAAATGTCCATCGCAAGCTTGTGAATGGCAAAATGCAAGGACATCACGCTGTTCATTTTCAGGTACGCATCTCCTCATGATTTGGTCGGGGCAATACTTGAACAAATACGGGTTGTCGAAGTAGAAGTACTTCACATCTGCCATAAATCATCTTCGATCTTCTGGGCTCCATTGCGGTGGTGTCTGTCCTGTTGCAAGATAGTTACATATATCAGCATACCAAGGACATACATAGTGAATTGACAGCAAATGCTCATCAGGAAAAAAATCAGGGATAGGAATGTGCTCATCGGCCTCTTGCACCCCAAGCCGGGATAAATGATCCGCCACCACGTTCTCAACTCCTTTCTTGTCCTTGATCATCAAGTCGAATTCTTGTAGGAGGAGTATCCACCTAATGAGTCTCGATTTTGCATCTTGCTTAGACAACAAATACTTTAAAGCAGAGTGATCAGTAAAGACAACAATAGACGAACCAATGATGTAAGCACGGAATTTATCTAAGGAAAACACTACTGCTAGCAATTCTTTTTTGGTGGTAGTGTAATTCATCTGAGTCTCATTAAGTGTTTTGCTAGCATAGTGTATCACATATGGTCTATTTTTCTCCCTTTGACCGAGCACTGCGCCGACCACGTAATCACTTGCGTCGCACATGAGCTCAAAAGGTAGATCCCAACTACGAGATTTAGCTATTCATGCTTAAAATAAAGATAACAATATGATAAGAAGACATTATGAAAAAAATAAAGACTAAAGCTAAGCATAAACGAATTGCATAAATTTAACTTCCGGATAACCACCTCTTACTAAAGATTGGATGAGAAACTACTCACTCTTCATGGCTTTGTTAAAACTAGAAAAGTGAGTGATGCTCATCCTTCCAAGTAGAGGAGTTACAAGGTAACACATTTTACACAAGGAGCCGATCTTCTACAAAGAATGAGTGAATCACATTTCACCCTTCACGACTTTGGTAAAGCTCTAGAAAAGTGGAAGAGTTTCACTCCTCTAAGGGAAGAAGGAAGCTCAAGCAATGGAAGTAAAAGAGCTATAACACAAAAAAGAAAGCAATACTTAAAGTAAAAGAAAGCTATAAATTAAAAGGAAGCAAGAATACAATAAAAGAAAGCAATACTTAAAGAAAGCTATAAGCAATAAGGAAAGCAATAATACTTTTGGAGGGTTTTCCACTACCAAAAGATGAATGCTTTACAAGTTCTAAGGGGTGGTATTTATAGGCAACAAGGGAGGGTGAAAGTCTTGTTAGGTGGACTTGAATCTTGTTAGGTGGACTTGAAAAGTCTTGTTAGGTGACTTTGAATCTTGTTAGGTGGACTTGAAAATCTTGGTAGGTGGCTTTGAATCTTGTTAGGTGGCCTTGAATTCTTTGATCCCCCTTTGTTTTGAGTTTTGATAATTGGCACCTGAGTAGTTTGTAGCTTTAATGTAATTGGCTCCCCAGTAATTTGTAGCTTTGACGCACAAAATCCTGAAAAGAACAACAATTAATGCATTATTCTTTATTCACACACTAATTCTAATTTGATTTATTTTGACTAGTTTAACTTTATTCAACTAACACAATTTACCTATTAAATTATGCCTTAATTAGGGTTAATCAACTACCCCCGCAAAGAGATATAGAATTTACAATTGAGGTATACCTTGGTATGGAACCAATATCTATTGCCCCTTACCATATGGCACCATCAAAGTTGAAGGAATTAAGAAAACAGTTGGATGAAATTGTTACTATTGGATTCATTTGACTAAGTATGTCACCTTGGGGGGTTCCTATGCTATTTGGGAAAAAGAAGGATAATACGCTGAGACTCTGTATTGACTATCAAAAGCTGAATTGAGTGATGTTAAGAAACAAGTATCCTCTTTCACGTATTGATAACTTATTTGATCAACTCAGAGGTTCTTATTACTATTCTAAAATTGATCTTTGAACTGGATACCATTAATTGAGAATCAGTGAGGAGGATATCTCCAAAATAACTTTTTGTACTCGATATGGACATTTTGAATTCTTGGTGATGCCCTTTGGACTTTCAAATGCACCTACAACTTTTATGGACATGATGTGCTGGGTATTCAAGTCCAACCTTGATTAGTTTGTAATCGTCTTGATAGAAGATTCTCATTTATTCAAAGTCACATGAGGAACATGTACGACATCTTTTACAAGTGCTACAAACACTAAGGGAACACAAGTTGTATGCCAAGAAAAGTAAGTGTAAGTTCTGGATGAATTGGGCATGTTGGGATTAACGTAAGAATGCAACGAAAGTTCAAAGTTTTCTAGGATTGATGGGGTACTATCGAAGGTTTGTGGAAGGATTTTCTAGAATAGCAATGCCCATGACCTGACTCACCC
Source organism: Ilex paraguariensis (assembly GCA_963454935.2). Classification (NCBI taxonomy): domain Eukaryota; kingdom Viridiplantae; phylum Streptophyta; class Magnoliopsida; order Aquifoliales; family Aquifoliaceae; genus Ilex; species Ilex paraguariensis. The sequence goes on along the minus strand of CAUOFW020001175.1, from coordinate 92,941 downwards.
GAAAAGGAGAAATTTTTGAGTCAACTAAAGAATGTGAACATGCATTTAACATCTTAAAGGAAAAGCTGACCACAACATCTGTTCTTACTATTCCCGAAAGTGGTGTTGGGTATGTTGTTTATACGGATGAATCATTACAAGGACATTGATGTTTGTTAATGCAAAATAACAAGGTGGTTGGTTATAGATCAAGATAACTAAAAGTTCATGAACAAAACTATTCCACACATGATTTGGAATTGGCAACTGTTGTTTTTGCTCTAAAGTTATGCTGGTGTTGTCTATATATGGAAAATTTATAGATTTAATTAGATCACAAAAGTCTCAAGTATATATTCACTCAAAAAGACTTGAATCTTCAACAATGATATTGGATAGAGTATCTTGAGGATTAGGACTTCACACTACAATACCATCCGAGAAAAGCTAATGCGGTGGCTGATGCATTGAGTAGAAAATCTGAAGTATAGTGGTCAACATAATGAAGGAAAAATGGTGATTGATGGAGGCAATAGGGGATTATAACATCTAGATGAGTGAGAAAGAAGGTTAGCCACATCTGTTTAATATTGTTGCTCAACCTATTCTCGGACAGAAAGTTGTTGAATTACAACGTTCATACTCCCACCTAGAATCCATCCGCACCCAACTGGAGGATGGGAACAATCTTGAGAATTGGTGGTTACAAAAGGGGGAACTGTTACATCAGGATAGGTTATGTGTAGTAGATAATGCTCAGTTAAAAGAATAGATACTCAGGGAGTGCCATCACTATAAATTTTCCATACATCTTGGTAGCATAGAAATGTATCAAGACATGAAACGTCAATATTGGTGGAAAGGAATGAAGAAGGATGTGACTAAATTTATAGCTCAATGTACCATATGTCAGCAAGTAAAAGTAGAGCATCAAAAACTTGGTGGGTTTTTATAATCCTTACCCATCCCAAAGTGGAAATGGGATCATATTATTATAGGTTTGGTGATTGGATTACCTAGAACTTCAAAAGGATACAATGCATTATGGGTTGTAGCGGATCGACTCACCAAATAGGCTCATTTCTTAGCCATGAAGAATATTGATACTCTAGTCACATTAAATCAACTCTATATATGAAAAATTATAAGATTACATGGGGTACAATTATCAATCATGTCAGATCATGATACTCCCTTTGTGGCCTAGTTCTGGTAGAGTTTGCAAAAAATCATGGGAACCGAATTGCACTTCAGTACCACCTACCATCCTCAGACAGATGGTTAATCTAAAATAGTGATCCAGATATTGGAAGATATGCTACAATCTTGAGCTCTACCCTGGTGGAATTTGCTTATAACAATAGTTATTAATCCAGTATTGGCATGGCTTCGTATGAGGCTTTGTACGGATGAACCTGTAGATCATCTCTATGATGGGTCGTGCCCGATGATAGGGCTTTATTTAGTCCAGAAATTGTGCAGAAACCACTAGAAAGATTCGAGTAATTCGGGATCGACTACGGACGGCTCAAAGTTGAAAAAGGGTAACTGGGATTGAAAAAGGAGGAGACCATTGGAGTTTCAAGTAGGTGATTATGTATTCTTGAAGGTATGCCCTAGAAAAGTAATATCTAGATTTGGGAAAAAGGGTAAATTGGCTTCTAGATATATTGGACCTTCCGAGGTAGTACAGCGCATTGAAAATGTAGCTTATCAACTTACCTTGCCCACTCAATTGTCGGGAATACATGATATGTTTCATATATCCATGTTAAGGAAGTGTGAGCCAAATGCGTCACATATTATTGATTGGAGGAATGTTCAAATTCAGGAAAATGGAACTTACAAAGAACAGCCTGTGCAGATTCTGCCTGCAAAAAAATGATATTACGTAATAAGGTTATACCACTCGTAAAGATGCTATGGCAACATCACGCTATTGAAGGAGCCACATGAGAATTGGAAGCATGTACGGATACAAGATACCCCTACCTTTTTAACTCTCATAGTTAATATCGAATTTCAAGGACAAAATTCTTTTTATGGGGACAGATTGCGATGACTCGTATATAAATTAGTCATTAACACATTAATTAGGTCATCAATTATAATTCTATATAAGTAAGAGTTATTTTTAAATTTAAAATAAAAAAATGAACCTCAAATATGGATTTTTTATATTAAAACAAGTCAAATGACAATAGTATAGGTCATAGTTTGAGTCAAATAAAAATGTCATGGTATCTGAAAGATAAAATAGTAGTGTAATATAGGTGACATATGTAATATATATACACACATAGAGGGACACTTGTCTTGAAAAACAAATAGACATTGGATCTAATCCAAAACCAAAAACAATAATAATAATAAAATAAAATAAAATAAGTAGAGAACAACATGGACATTTGTCCTTCTGACCTAAGCTAAATTACATTACAAAGTGTCGTTGGGGGTGGGCTTTGGCTATAAATAGCTTGGCTGTTGGCTATAAATAGTTTGGCTAGTGGCCATTCGAACAACATGGCAAAGGGGAAGAAAGAGGGAGAAAAAGGAGGAGAGATGGAGAAAGGAAGAAAATGGTGAAAATTTTGTCGACGTAGGAGTTTGATCTTGTGAACAAAAATTTAGGTAAGATTTTTGAGTTGTAATTCAGTAATTTTATAGATTCAAATTAACTGAATTTGCTTCTTGTTAAATATTTTTGGACCGAACTCAAGTATCGTTATTTTCCATTAGTTACACCAAAATTTAATTTTAGTTTAACTACGTCATTATTAGCTATTTTTATTCTAAAAATATTAATTCGTTTGTTTTACCACAATACGCAGTATCTAGTCAGGGTAACATCAGAGGTAGGGTTTCCTTTATGTTTTACTGTCATTGATACATCTCATGCATATTTGAAGGGTTTCATATCAAATCTATTATATATATATATAATGTAATATTATATCGCTTTAATCATGAAGTTGAATTCGAGTTTTATAATAAATCGTGATCATGCATATGTTATATTTTTTTATTTTGAAACCCTAATTATCTTGTGGAACTAAGTTGCATATAAAATGTTTTTGATTATCTATTTATTGTTTGATTTTATATTTGTGTTGGATCTGAATACGATATGGCTCTACTTTATGATTTTTGATGAAATTATCATGAATATACATTATCGATGGCAGGGGGTTAGTAGACGTGTGCTTAACCCTAATTAGGGCGTTAATGAATTAGAATAATAGGTTAATTGTGTTAATCAAATGAGTTAAACCAGTCAAGTTATATGAAATTAGGGTTCGTGCGTAAATTAGGGTTAATGAGTTAAATGTGTAATTGTTTAGGGTTTTGTGCATAAAAATAGCAAATTAAAGAGTAGCAAACTGTCAAAGCCTTATTAGCAAGGGGATCAAAGTGCAAATACATCAAACTAGTAAGGAAGTATCCCACACCAAATCTAGAGGTTTAGCACCGTTCAGGCGGTGGTGGTGGCATCTGGACGGTGGCTAAATCGCCTCAACTCTTCTGCCTTCCTCCCATTGGTCCAAAGCTGCAACAAATGTCATGATTGGTTAGCCCAACTGCCTCAAGCTCCTCTCCAGCCTCTATAAATAACCCCTTGTAGTTTCATTTCCAGCATTCTATGAAGTTCTTAGGCTAGAGAAAGTGGAGGGAAGCCAGGGAGTTAGGAAAAACCAGAGAGAATCATATATAGTTAGTAAGTGAGAGAAAGTCAGAAACAGTGAAGCGAAGCCCTACCGAGCCACTTCCAGCTAGCTTTCTGGCCTATCTTCTAGATAGCTTTTCTTTGTTCTCTTCTACATTTATGTTATTCCTTTTTACTTATAGAGTTGAACCTATCCCACTTTTATGCCATAATCAGTATTAAGAGTGGTCGTGTTTCAACTATTCAATGAGGAAGGATTGGCTATAGTTTATTTTGTATTGTAATGCAACTATATCGCAGCTCTTGCTCGTCTATGGCAATGGGGCATAAGTAGTCCGCTTGTACCCTTTAGTGAAGGATGAATGTACGATACGATATTGTTTAAGTTATGAAAATGTCGATGTTTTAAATATGCTTTAATGTTATATATACCTCCCATATTGATTGATTGTCACATTTATAATATGCTCATGATTATGAACATCGAGCGGTGCCTAATGTTATATCACATACTATCTACTAATTATGTACTTCATGCATGATACAATGATGTACGTAATCGGCCTTTATGTAGCAGTTGATTGATTGGTTATAGACAGGTTAAGTCTCGGCATAGCCAATGCTTTCAATTCAATTCATAAATCATAATCTCTTTATCAGTGAATCATCAACTTACTGGTTGAATAACTACAACATTCCTTGTGAATGGCTTGCCTTTTGGTTTACTATAGTTATTTAACTATTGCATGGTACAAAGATGTCGATTGAATAATTCAAGTATTTCTCCTTAATGGCTTGCTTTCTAGTTTACTCATGTTATTTGATTGTTGCATAGAAATATACTTGTCGGCTAACCAATTAATTGTTGGATACGATTCAATATACATCATACATACCGGTTGACTTTTCATTGAAATGGGGGTTAATTGTTGTAAGGTAGCATTTGCATAACTTAACCAATATAATGCATGTGGAATCCCCGAACTGAAGGGTATCTTTTCAATTATTGCATTTTCACTTTTTTAATTAAGTTTGTTTTAATTGTTTTGAGCTCACGCCACAAACTATTTCAACTACATTTTGTATTTGTAACAACATCACCGTTTCTGTTTTGATTTTTTTTATTTTCAATATTAGCTCCCTATGGGTTTGACCTCGGACTTAAATCAAGTATTATATTACAATATGACCATTTATACTTGGGTTTATATGACCATATTCAAAACAAGTTGAGTCAAGATTATGGTGCCATTACTGGGGAGTTACGGTGATTTCAAATCAATCAGGAAAATTGTTTAGTTTGTATTATATGTATATTTATTGTCTGTTGCATTTTCATAGTTTATGTCTGTTAAGTCATCAGTAGGGTCTGTAAATCAGTCTAATCAATCATCTCCATCTTCGTCACATGCATCATTTGAATTAAGCACAACTCACAATAATCCACGAGAATGGGAGGTAGTTCAGAATGTCTAACAATTAAGAGAATATCTACATCCTGCATGCACTAGTGTCTTGTCATGTTTTGTTTTTCCCATAAATGCTCCAAATTTTAACATTAAGGCAGGGATAATACAATTTTTACCACAATTTCATGGTCTAGAATCTAAAAACCCATACTTGCATGTTAAAGAATTTAAAGATGTATGTGGAGCCTTGCAATACAATTCTGAAATGGCCCGATTGAAAAATTTTCCTTTCTTTTTGAAGGACAAAGCTAAACAGTGGCTAAATTCTTTGAAAGTGCGGTCTATTCCAAGTTGGTAAGTATTGCAAATTGAATTTTTCAAAAAAAAATTTCTTGTGCATTGTAATAATTCATTGACACATAAAATCATGATTTTGTTTTGTTAATGAAGGGAAATTTTTTTATCAATGTTGAGAGAGATTCAAGGATCTTCTCCAAGCCTGCCCACATCATGCATTTGGGAGTTGAACTCTTGTAGGTTTTTTCTATGATGCCCTCCCCTCTGCATTGCATCAGTTTGTTAAAATGATGGTCCAAGGAGAGTTCATGAGTAACAATTTGGAGGAGGCATTCGAGTTCTTTGATACCATTTTTGAGAGTTCTCAAATGTGGGACTCAGCTTCTCCAAACATTTTCGATACCAAGCCATCTACATCCCAAGGAAGGAAGTATCTTTTAAAAGAAGATGATGACCTAAGGTCCAAAATAACTACTTTGTCCTGAAAGTTTGAAGCTTTAGAAATGAAAAAAATAAGGTGTCTATAGTGTCTACCACTAAGCAATACTGTGAAATCTGTGCATTGTCAGGAAATCCCATGGGGGAATGTCCTACCATTCCTACATTCAAAGAGTTCTTAATGGAACAGTTCAATTCTATTTCCAACTTTAGCAAACCCTATTCCAATCCTTATGCCAAAACCTATAACTCAGGGTTGCAGAATCACCCGAATTTCAGTTGAAAAAATACACAGCCTGTGAGTCAACCACCAGGTCAACCTTTAGGTCAGCCCCAAACTTAACATTCATTTCAACCCTAAACTCAGCAGTCATATCCGCTATATCAACACCCACACAAAAGGAGTCTATAGGAACCATGAACTAGTTCATTCAAAGTCAAATGAGTTTCAATACTTAGCACACCCATGCATTTAATGATTTTAAAGCTCAAACCTCTCGGAGTATTGAAGATGTCAAGAGTCATTTAGACAAATTGACCTAGTCATTGAGAACATCAGAGAAGGGAAAATTCATATCTCAACCAAAACCCCCACAGAGTCAAAACTAGGCCAATGTTTTGTCATCTGAACCATCTCCAAGTCAGGTTCAAGCAATTACCACACCGAGAAGTGGTAAAGTGATAGAAAAAACCATTAGAGACATGTTAATTCCTAAGCCAAAACCTAAGTTGATCCTTGTCAATGAACCAGTTGAACCTAAAACTATAACTAAAAAGGAACCAGAACCCCGAAATGAAAAAGAACCTTCGTGTCCTGTCCCGTTACCTTTTCCTGAACCTGTTAAGAAATCAAAAAACTTCAGCTAAGCATCTTGAAATCTTCGAGTTGTTCAAGCAAATAAAGATTAATATGCCCATGTTGGATGCAATCAAACAAGTCCCATCCTACACCAAGTTTTTGAATGACCTTTGCATAGTCAAAAGAAAGATCAATGTACATAACAGAGAATTTTTAAATGAGCAAGTTAGTGCTATCGTCTAGCACAAAGGTCCCTCTTAAGTACAAAGATCCTGGAAGTCCTACAATGTCATACATAATCAAAATTTTTTGGATTGAACAAGCTCTGCTTGATCTGAGAGCCAGTGTTAATTTGCTTCCATACTGGGTCTATAAACAGTTAGGGTTAGGTGAGTTGAAACTCACCAATGTCACATTGTAATTGGTAGACCAATTTGTGAAAAACCCACAAAGAGTTGTGGAGGATATGTTAGTTCATGTTGATAAATTCTATTTCCAAGTGGATTTCATTATTTTAGATACACAGCCAGTTCTAAATGCTTCTACATAATTCATGTCATTCTAGGTTGACCATTCCTTACTACATCAAATACATCGATTAATTGTAGGAGTGAAATCATGAAACTTTCATTTGGAAATATGAACTTGGAATTAAATGTGTTTAACATGGAAAAACAAGCCCGTAGAATAGGAGGTGATGAGTGAAGTAAATTATGTTGAGTTGCTAACTTAGTGTCTGTTTGAAAAAGTGTTTACAAAGAAGGAGTCACAAACATTAGAGTTTTTACATAATGATGAGTCTATAGATGTGTCTGTTATTCAAACATGGAGTTTAGAATTTGAAAAATAATTGTCTGTTAAACCCAAGTCTATAAAGCTTAGTGTTGAAGTTATTAAGCCAGGATTGAAACCTCTCCCAACTAACTTGAAATATGTCTTCTTGGGGGAGGATGTAACTCATCCAGGAATAATATCTTCAAAGTTGTCATAAATTAAAGAAAAAAATTGATAGAGGTTATCAAAAATCACAAAAGTGTTATCAGTTGGTCAATAACTGATACACAGGGAAAAAGTTCTCTTCTATGTACTCATTTCGAAGTATTCTAAACCATCCTGACAGCCACGAAGAATATTGAACCCGTGTTTGAAAGAAATAGTATGGGATGTAGTGCTTAAACTATTAGATTCTGATATTATCTATCATATATCTGATAGTAAATGGGTCAGCCCCAAACAGGTAGTGCCAAAAAAATCTTGTGTTACTATCATACAGAATCAAGAAAATGAATTAGTCCCTATGCATATAGTCACCGGTTGGCGTATATGTATTGATTATCGAAAGTTGAATTCACTCACCAGAAAATATCATTTTTCCTTACCATTCTTAGATCAAGTCTTAGAAAGAATAGCTGGTCATACATATTATTTTTTGTTAGATGGTTATTCTGGCTATAACTAGATTGAGATTGCAATTGATGACGAAAAGAAAATCACCTTTACATGTCCGTTTGGTATTTTTCCTATGAAAGAATGTCTTTTGGATTATGTAATGCTCCAGCTACTTTTTCAGCTTTTTTATGTTAAGCATTTTCAGTGATATGGTGGAGCGATTTTTAACAGTTTTTATAGATGATTTTTCTGTGTATGGTGATTCGTTTGAATTATGTTTAGAAAATCTTGAAAAAGTTCTTACCCGATGTGAAGAAACAAATCTTGTGTTGAATTGGAAAAAATGTCATTTCATGGTAACATAGGGTATTGTTTTAGGTCACATAGTTTCCACAGAGGGAATTGAAGTTGATAAGTCTAAAATTGATTTGATAGCCACTATCCCTCCACCCAAGACTGTAAAAGATGTTCGGTCCTCTCTAGGTCATGCAAGATTCTATAGAAGATTCATTAAAAATTTTAGTTCCATAGCTCATGTGTAATCTCTTATGTCATGATGTACCATTTGATTGGAATCGCATTTGATAAACTGAAAATCATGCCTATTTCTACACTAATTATGCAACCTCTTGACTAGTCCTTAGCTTTTAAATTAATGTTTGATGTCACTGATTATGCAATAAGAACTATTTTAGGCCAGAGAAAAGATAAGAAACCATATTTAATTTATTATGCAAGCAAGAATTTGAATGATGCAAAAATGAATTATTATATCAAAGATAAAGAATTGCTTGCTGTTGTGTTTGCATTAGACAAATTTTGTTTGTATTTAGTTGGATCCTCAAACGTTGTTTTTACTGATCATGCAACTTTAAAATATTTGTTTACCAAGAAGGATGCTAAACCACATCTCATATGGTGGATACTATTGCTTCAAAAATTTGATCTGATCATCAAAGATAAGAAAGGAGTTGAAAATGTGGTAGTTGATCATTTATCTAGGTTGACTTATGATATAAAGCTGGAATCCATTACAATTAGAGAAACTTTACTAGATGAATAGTTATTTACAGTTACAAATGTACCCTAGTATGATGATATTGCCAATTATTTAGCCTCAGGTACTATTCCTTTTCACTATACCTGGACTGACAACAAGAAATTTTTGAGAGAGGTACGGAATTTCTTTTGGGATGATACCTATGTGTTTAAGTATTGTAAAGGTCAAATAATAAGGTGTTGTATATCCAATCATGAAATCAGTCAGGTCATCTCATTTTGTCATTCTAAAGCCTGCGGAGGGCATTTTTCTCCAAATAAAACCGTTGCTACAATTTTGCAGTGTGAATTTCATTGGCCCACTCTTTTTAAAAATGTGCATGCTTTTTTATCTAAAATGTGACAAATGCCAAAGAATGGAGAATATTACAGAAACAAACATGCTGCCTTTAAACCCTATTTTGATCATTGAAAATTTCGATTATTGGGGCATCGATTTTATGGGACCATTTCCATTATCCTTTAGTTATCCTGTACATTTTGGTTGTCGTTGACTATGTTTCATAATGGGTAGAAGAAATCCCTCATCGAAATAATGATCATTGCATAATGATTAAGTTTTTAAAAAAAATATTTTGTCAAGATTTGGAATTCGCATAGCCATTATCAGTGACGGGAGAACATATTTTTGCAATAAATTTTTTGAAAAAATCATGAAAAAATATTTGATTTCTCACAAAATATCAGCCCCTTATCAGCTTAGACAAGTGGTCAAGCTGAATTGGCCAATAGGGAGATAAAATACATTTTAGAAGAAACAGTGAATCTGGACCGCAAGGATTGGTCTATAAGACTAATTGATGTGCTTGGGCTTAGCGTACTACAAAAAAAAAACTATTTTGGGAATGTCTCCTTATCGGTTAGTTTATGGTAAGCAATGTCACTTGTGGAATTGGAACATCGAGCATAATGGGCAATAAAAAATGATAGATTTTGATATTGACAAAGCAAGTGCATCCTACAAATTTTAGGTTAATGAATTAGAAGAGTTGAGAACTGAAGCATATGAGAATGCTTAGATTGCTAAATCCTGATTGAAAATTTTTCATGTTAAGAATATAGTGTGGACGTCTTTTGAGCCCTTTTAGAAAATCCTGTCATATAATTTAAGATTCCGACTATTTTCGTGTAAGTTAAGGTCAAGATGGATAGACCCCTACATTGTTAAGAAATGTTTTGATCATGGGACAGTTGAAATCGAGAATCCAATTTTTGGAAATATCTTCAAAGTAAATGGTCAAAAACTTAAGCCGTCTCATAATAATTTTGTTTGGTGTATGTGCTTTAAGAAGTTTTTATAATTGTTTGATTGTAAAAAGTAGTACTAATCGTTTGTTGTTTGTCTTACAAATCAGGTTTTTGTACTATGAATTTGTCTTGCCTCTAGATTTTATTAGCATTTGTCTAATATTTTATTTCATTATGCTATACATTGAGGACGATGTTTAATTTAGGTTGGAGGAGGGAACAATCCATATTCGTCATTGTGACTAGCAAATGTTAAAGATTCGCATAACGAGTCAACTTTCAAAACTCCAAAATTTTTCAAATTTCCAAAAAAGATGGATGCACAATTGTTTTGGTTTATTCTAAGTATCCTGCGCATTTTTCCAAAAGATATACATTCTTTGATCATAGCAAAATCAAGGGTTGCTAGAAAGTTAGAAATTGTCAACAGTCAATCAAAACCCTTGTGCAAAAAAAGTTCCTTCGTTAAATGCCAGCGACCGAATTGTCTCGGTGGTTGTGTGAAGTGCGATCGTTTAATGCATTTGAGAGAATACATTTAGTATGCAGAACCAATTTTAGGATGAGCGTTAGATTGTCTAGACTGGATTAGATACGTGAGATGTGAGATACGTGAGATGCCATCTTATTCCAGTACCATGCTTTCAAGATATGTGATACATGAGATTAATTGGTTCACTGATAATGTTAATTTAGAAGATTCTGATTAAATTGATCAAGGGATGAATGAATTTTGATTTGTATAAATGTAAATACGATTGTTAGAATAATTGTTATGTTAGTGTTTAATTGTGTTATGATAGTAGATTAATATGTTAGTATTTAATTGTGTTGTTAGTTGTTAATGAGGAATGTTAATGGATTAGTAGTGTAATTGTGGAATTAAACTGACATGTGAAACTACAAGAAAATGAACTGAAGCATAAATTAGTGGGAAGTCTAGCAGTCTGTAGAACAAAGCAGAAGACAATACATCCTCCCTATTCAGACGGTGGTGGTGGCGTTCAGATGGTACTGCCCATATAAAACCAGAAAGGCGTGAAGAACAACAGTTTTTCAGTTTCCCTCGCAACCAGAATATGAAAAATAGGAGCCTATCTCTACCTTTACTCCTCAAAACTGGTACACACGTCAGTTTTCTTTCAAATTTCTTCCAATTAAACACTTAGCCATGCTATTTTCTTTGTTCTTACCGATCAAAATCTACAAAAAATAGAAATTAGGATAGAAATCAAGAAAAAATGGATCAAAGAGTTAGAATAAGAGGTTCTTTAAGTCAGGCAACGAAAGGCCAATCTTCGAAACCAGAAGCATCACTGTAGCAACCCCAGGCAAGAAATATCTTCAATACTCAATGTTTGAAACTGCAATGTTTGAAAACATTATTGCTCAACGGTCTGTCATCTATGATGTTTTTTATCATATTGGTGTTAGACAGACTTTTGCTACGCGTGGGTAGTTAAATTATGTTAAGTTTGTTGCTCCCACTTATAAATGCCTAGTCTATTAATTTTATAGTAATGCATGAAAAATCAGGCATAGGGAATTCCATGTTTTTGTAAGGGGAGTGGCCTTCCAAGTTACACCGGCTAGTATTGCAAGTTTTTTCCGTCACCTCCTGGGACATCCAAACCCACAATCCCCTTACACACAATTTCCAAATATAACTGATATTGGGATTAAACTAATAGGAAATCTAGAATATGTATGGGGGAGACCGAATAAATACATTAAGAAAAAGGGGATTTGACATACAAATAGTTTGTTACCCCAGTCCTAAAAAACCCAGATATATACTGAGAGGGCCTACTTCCTCTATACTTTTGGGATGGGACATAGGATTGATATCCCTATATTGATCATATACCAAATGACGTTGCTAGTCAAAGCAAACAAAAACTCATTTCCAACCTAAGGGAGTGATCGCGGATCCCGCATGGTCGACGGTCAAGCACTTTGCACCATTCGACAAGACATCTTTACGAAAAAGTCATGGAGTCCAACCTGAGGAGCAGCCAGAGGTACCACCTGCACTGCATGACAAACCACTTCAAGGAGCTAAAGATTTTCACCCACCAGTGGAGCCTCAGCCACAAGAGGAGCATCCATACATACCAGTTGATGATAGGTCCAATTGAAAACTTTTGCTAGGGTTGGAGGCCAGTGTCACCCAACTAGTGACCAGCACCACCTAGATCCATCAATGCATGGCTGACTACGAGTAGAATTAGACATAGATTTTGAGGTTACTCAAAGGAAACTTCGGTGAAGGCCCATCTACTTCTTGATCAAAGATTCCAGAGATTCGACATTATCACTTCTTCTGCTATCTTTCTTGAACACTTTTATATTAGGCATTTCATTTCAATATTTACGTTTTGAATGTTGTTTTGAATTTGGTTTTAAGTAATCTAGTTTATGTTTTGATTAAATGTTGTTAAGTTATAATGTGTATTTCATGTGATTGACGTTACAATTAGGTTATTATTCTTATGCTTTATGCTTGATTTATTTCATCAACCCTAATCTCCGACCATGATTCCGGTTGTGTGTCTGTGGCTTATACGATTAGGTGAGTGTCACTCTCCCTCGAATATCATATAAGAAATGGGGTGAACGTGTGTATGGATGAAATTGTGTGCATGTGTACAAAAGTGTTCCCCAAGCATAGAGATAATTTTGAGTGTCATGTTTTACTTGGAATGGGTATTCCAAGGTCGTCTCCTCAGGGAAGGAAGGAAAATTGTGTGAAGGTGATTTGGTAAAAATGAAAAGTGTAAAAATCTTGTGAATTGGTGTTTTGCTGAGTAAAGATTGGTTGTAGAAATCCAATAAAAACAAGGTTGGCAAATTTGAAGAGGTCATTCCAATGGGAATGCCAATCAACTCAATTCATTCAACTAATGGTGTCTAGGTACTTGATTGATTCGTAGGAAGTGAGGGACTAATTTGGAATGTAGGCTCAAGCATACCCCATGACAAGTCTACGGTGTATCAAGAGCTCACAACCACATCCGCACTCAACCTAGTTAAACCAAGCACTTTACACTATGAGGTAAAATGGAAAAGAGTTGATTTAGCATACCCAAGAGAAATTTCCCATTGGATTAGCCAACATAAAGCTTAACTACTCATGATTGAACTAAAAGCATTCATGATGTAAAGAGACATGTAGAAGAAATGGAAATGAAAATGAGTTGTGAATGAAACTTAGAACATATATTATAGCTAGGAAGAAGTAAACTACAAAGAGAAATTCATTTCATACCAAAATGAAGAAGTTGTAGAGCATACACAACATAAAATGTAAGAGTGCAAGAATAATAGATTAAATTCGATTACACTTGAAATAAAGGAGATTACAATGCAAGAAACAAAGATTAAAAGAGTCTTACAGCTTGTTACAAGTGAATGGGTGAAGAAATTGCAAAAATCTAAGCTTTCTCTCTCTAAAACTATGTCTTCTACCTTGGAAGCTTCTCTCTCTAAAAGTGTTGAATAATGGTGTCTAAGTGGTAGAGAATAGTGCCATTTTCGTCCATGGAGCATATATTCTATATGCTACAAAGATTCAATGATTTTTGGGAGGTTTGGAAGCCTGCACAAGCAAGGTGTAGGCATGCCATGTATTTCCCTATACTTTATCAGTCTCTCCTTCTCTCTCCTCTTCTTCCATGCTTCTTCTTCCAAGTCATAAATTTGTGTAAGAAATGGCATGGTTGCATGTGGAACATGTCAAGATAGGTGTGGGAGAAGTGTAGGTGGGCCCCCCAAGCAGTTGGAGTTGAGTTACAGAGTTCAGGCATTTTTTCAGCAAAATCTACCAGTAGGTCCATGGCCAAACCTACCGGTAAGTTTTACTCTAGTAGCCAAAACCTTTTGGAAGGCTTTCGGTAGAACCAACTTTAGTACAAAAAACCTACCGGTAGTTTTATGGGCAAACCTACCAGTAGGTTTTTACTTGTTTTGCTAAAATCTTGGTCTTTTCACCTTCCAAGAAATCGTCAAGCCTCCCTTTCATCTCCATCACTACAATGGGGTCCCATTTTCACCTCAAAAGAAAGTATAAGAAAGGGTACAAATGTGTATATGATGTGCAATATTTTGTGCTAATCACTTTATAATGATACCCTTAACCCGATTGTGCAGGATTTTCGTATATTAGTTGTGCACTATCCTAATATTTTCTTAGAAACTCATTATTATGAACACATAAAATTCCTTACATTGAGAAAATTTCTGAAATATTTCAACCATTTATTAAGCTTAAATTTGTAGAGGAGATGTAAAAACTGTTGCAGATTTTGAACCAATCCTCCTTTGAGAGATATTTTACAATTACTCAAGTAAGAATTTTTGATTCAGTGATAAATTTCATTGAACAATCTCATTATTTTTGTTTTGATTAGCACTCACTAAATTACATGGTTAGCATTTTCCTTCAATTTTTAATTCGGAACTATGCAGGTGTATGATTTATGGAAAATGATCTTAGGCCATCTTTGATTTAATTTTGTACCATAGCCATGTCTTTTACAAAATTATATCCATAGTTAGCCGTGATTGAGCCTAAAAGTATAATTTATTTTTCATAAAACCCATAAGTAAATCGAGCAACCTAAAAAATTTATTTGACATACCCTTGTTATCTAATTGTCTTTCACCCTCTTTTAAAGTCAGTGTGATACAAAAAGAAAGAGTAGAAGAAAAGGAAGAAAAGAGCAAAGAAAAGAAGATTGTTATTACTATTCCAAGAAAGAAAAAAATTATGTGGAAGAATGCAAGACAAAGAAAGAGAAAGAGAGAAAGAAAGAAAGAAAAGAGCCAAGAAAGTGGAAAATGAGAAAGAAAATGAAAGAATGGAAATACCATGTGTGCGAAAGTTTTGAAATAGGAAAGATGTGTGCCACATTAATCAACAAACGATAGCTTTTGAATACCATTGACGTCGTTTCCTAAGCCCTATACCCATGGCCACATTATAACCCTAATAAAGTTTGTTTTGATTCTAGAAGTCATGCATATGTATTATTTTTGCCTATTCATGAGAAAGGGGAAGTGTTGATAATGTGTTTGATGTTGTGTTCGTATTCCTTCATGTGATTATGCTAAATTTCAGTTTTATAAAAATAACCGTTCTTTTGATATTATATGTGAAATTATTTTGTTTGTTAAAAATATTCTTATCACATGTAATTTTTGAGTAATAGTCACTATAACGAGAGTGTGTTCTTTGTTGAGTGATTTCTAAGAAAGGATTGACATCGAGGCTAATTCTTGTACAACAAAGTGAAGGGTGGTTATATTTCTTAAGTAATTTTTGAAATAATGGAATCATTGCACACACACACAATTTTTCATCTATGGATAGTATCACAGCTAATGTGTGTTACTCTTATAGTGATCAAAAGGTAGGTATCTAGAAAATGGATATGGTATCATCAGCTAAGTTTGTGTGTGTTACTCTTATAGTGATCAAGGAAGGTAGGTATCCTAGAAAATCAAAGGAATGATGGTTTAATTTTATCTGTAAAAAATATCAATTATTGTATCCTAAAAATTGAAGTTTGTAGGTATTTTCACTACAACCTTCACGAGACAAAACTCATCCACTAGGGATCATCTAGGCGTTAATGGCTTATTGCATATTCTAAATGCAATCGTGAAATCTACGAAAATGATTTTGTTATGTTATTTATTTTTATTGCTAGGGACTAGTAATGTTTAGGTTAGGGGTATGATTAACCCTAATTAGTACGTTAATGAATTAGACTAATAGGTTAATTGTGTTAATCAAATGAGTTAAAATGGTCAAGTTAAATGAAATTAGGGTTAGTTCGTAGTTCGTAAATTCGTGTTAATGCTTTAAATGTGTTATTTTTCAGGGGAGAAAACTATCAAAGCCTAATTAGCAAGGGGATCAAAGTGCAAATACATCAAACCAGCAAGGAAGCATCCCACACCAAATCCAGAGGTTTTGCACCGTCCGGACGGATTGCCAGTATTTAGCTTTGTGCATAAATACCGCAAAGTTCAGAGTGGTCATGTTTCAACTATTCCTTAGGGAAGGATTGCTTGTATTTTATTTTGTACTGTAACGGGACTATATCGCACCTCATGCTCATCCATAGCAATGGGGCATGAGTAGTCCGCTTATACCCTTCGGTGAAGGGTGAACATATGTACGATATTGTTTATATTATGGAAATGCTGATGTTTTAACTATGCTTTAATGTTATATGTACCTCCCATATTGATGGATGGTTACATTTATAATATGCTCATGGTGATGAACACTGATCGGTACCTAATGCTATATACCATACTATCTAATAATAATGTACTTCATGCATAATATAGTGATGGACGTGATTGGGCTTTATGTAATAGTTGATTGATTGGTTATAGACGGGTCAAGTCTCGGCATAGCCAATGCTTTCGACTCAATGCATAAATCAGAATTTCATCATCAGTGAATCATCAACCTGCCAGTTGAATAACTATAGCATTCCTTCTGAATGGCCTACCTTCTGCTTTGTTATAGTAATTTAACTATTGCATGGTATAGAGATGCTGATTGAATAATTCAAGTATTCCTCCTTAATGGCTTGCCATTGGTTTACTCGAGTTATTTGATTTTTGCATAGAAATATACCTGTAGGCTAACCTAATCAATTGCTAGATACAGTTCAATATACATCATACCTATCGGTTGACTTTCTAATAAAATGGGGATTAATTATTGTAAGGTGGCATTTTCAGAACTTAGTCAATATAATGCATGTGGAATCCTCGAACTGAATGGTATCTTTTCAATTATCGCATTTCCACAATTTTAATTAAGTTTGTTTTAATTGTTCTAAGCTCACACCACAAGCTATTTCTATTGCATTTTGTATCTATAACAACTTCTATGCTTCAGTTTTGATTTCCAGTATTAGCTCCCTGTGGGTTCATCCTTGGACTTAAATCGAGTATTATATTACAATCTGACCACTTATACTTGGATGTACGACCATATTTAGAACAAGCCGAGTCAACACGTGATCCTTGCGAGAGTTCACGATATTCCTACTAGTCCTTGGGTTTCCTAGTTAGCAATATCGGTTGTCGTTGATAGCCTGTGTGACACCACATAATTTCAGGTATTGGTATTCCTAGAAAAGTAAGAAGGGCATCAGGTTCCTTAGGTGCAAGAAACCAAGGTTTTCTCTATAGATAGTTTATGCATGAACCAGAAAATTGAGGAATTGATATGATCGATATGTGCTTCATTCTTTATTTATTTATTTGATTTATTAATTTGACCTAATCCTGCCTTCACTTGTTGTTCAATAATATTATTTAATTTTTTAAAACCTTGATAGTCATTGATAAACGTTATCCTATTGGGCAAGTGAGCTATCCTATTTAAAATTTTTCAAAAATATGAAGTAAGATAGGAGAATAAGCTGGAGAGACGGTGGATAAAGATTGTTACTATGATTGCTCTTTATGTTGTCTTAAGAACATTTTAGTTGATCAAGTGGGGATTATGTTATCTTTATGTGATTGTATGCCGAATGTATTAATAATAATAGAATGAAGGTTATTATGGTTTATGTGTCATTTTATTCCTTAATCACATCTAATTATTTCTTGAAAAAAATTAGGACGTGACATTTGCATAGTGGATAATCGATGGAATTTATTCTATGCTTGAGTATCTTGCTTTCTTTGTCATTAGGAACTCAACTTTATGTACACTATTATCAGCTAAATCGTGCAATCTATTTGGTTGAATTCTTGTCATAACGGCTTGACATGTACAGTGGGGATGAATCTATTACCCTCTAAGTTTAGAGCCAATCTTGTTGAAGGGTTATATTACATTGAATAGTTCTTTCATATCTAATTATTTCAATAATCTCATTATGTTTGTTTTGGTTAGAGTGTAGTGAATGATTAGTTGGTTGTATCCCTATCAAATAATAATTTTTCAATGTTTTCAAAAAATTATTTTAGGCCATCTTTTAATTAATTTTGAGGCATAGCTTGTTTTTTTCTTATAAATTTTTCTTTAGAAGCCGTGATTGAGCCAAAATGAATGTTCGATTCTTGGAAATGAATAATAACCACGCCATTCATAAAAGAAAAATATCATCCCTTAGTTATCCCTAGAATTGTTATGCTTTTATCAAGAAAGTTGGAAAATTTGTGGTCAATGCTCAAACGCATCAAATTGGAAAACAGGGAGAAAAGGATGAAAGAAGCAAAAAAAATATTTGAATTAGAAATTGCATGTAATAAGAACAAAATGGAAAAGCCAAAGGCTAGGAAGAGAAAATTGAGCCAAGTGATAGAAACAGAAAGAAAAGATTCGAAAGGAGAGATCATGTGTCCAAATAAAGCAAGTTGTCTGGGGATAATGCTTTTGAATTCCTTAATCCTTTATTTTTTTTACCTATCACCCTTGGGCCCATTACAACCATAATGAAGCCCTAAATGATTTTGAGAATGATGGTAACTAATATTTTGAATTTGATAAAGGGATACATTGATTGCATTTTTCTTATTGCTTTAGCATTCTTTCATGAGATTATGTTAAGTTGATTCATTTCATATTGCCTTTCATTGTATGGAAATATGTGCGATATATTTGTTTTGTTAACATAGATTCTATTCACATATACCTTGACTGAAGCAATCGTTATAATCAAAGAGTTCTATTCTAAGTGACGTCTTGGTGAGAATTGCATCAAAGCTAGTTTTGGATAGCTATAGTGAATTTGGTTTGATAGATTTCTTGAATTAGTTGATATCACACACACAAGTTTTTGATGATAAAGTATGTGTGATTACTCTTGCATAGCGTTTAGGCCTAAAAATAGCTATGTGTGAAGTGGTTTGATTTTAATTGGCATATTGAGGTTTCCATTGAGGATTAGAGAAGAATAATGCAATTGAAATGGTTGAATTGGAGAAGTTTGTAGGTATCTTTGCTAAAAACCTTCATGAGGAAAAACTCGTCCACTAGGGATCATCTAGGGGTTTAAAAGCTTATTGCATAGGCTAAATGCAATCGTGAATGCTTATGAAAGTGATTTTGTGTTTAGTTCCTTGTATTTTTTATTTTTGTGATGTTTTAAACTCCACAACATTTTAATTTGAGCTTTTATTGGTTTGAGTTATATTGCATTGGTTTTTAAACATTGGCACGAAAATTGGATCATTGTCTTTTGAGTATTTAGGGTTTTTGTTTTTGATTAACTAGGACTATGGGTTAGTTGAGTTTAGAATTAGTTTTGTTTTCATTTGTTAAAGGAAAAAGAAAAAAAATTAAAAAGCTGTAGAAATATGAATTTTTCAGGAATTTACAATTCTATCAGTAAAATGTGTATGTCATATCGATAGGTGTTAAAACAGAGTGTCGTTCTACGAGTGGGTTATGCATCACCTACCGGTTGGCTTTGAATCTGAGGCATTAAATAAGGGCCTTTTTTTTAGGAATACCACAGGTTTTCTTCAAACCTAAATTTTCCTTACTCTAAGCACTCCTTCTCTCAAGAAATCTTCCTCTAAGGCTTAGGCATCAATCAATTCCTCGTGTTATAGCGATCTACTACGTTTATTTTAGATTAATGGCTTCTTAAGGTAACGCTAGTTTTCATCCTTTTGAGTTTTTCTCTTGGCCATGATTCTTGATATCAACTTTAAGTGTGTTGGGGGTCTTGATGTGGACTATGGCTCATACGAAGATGCCTAATGTCACCAGCCTAAAGCAAGCTAGAATAAACAAACTGAGAACCTCAAGTTCGATTGGACCTTAGAAGGGTTCAAAACAGCCAAACAAGAAAAGGCAAAAACTTGACCACTCGGCTTCCATTGATGCTAAGAATGTCACATGTGAGCGTCAAGTGGATAGGCATACATTAAAGGATACTGTGATTGCAGCTTAGATTATTGAGAGGGTGTTCAAAATCTTGGTTTGGTGAAGTAAAGGGCTTTTGTTTGAATTTTTGCAGAGAATTCTATAGGGATTTGAATGTGGTTGATAAGGATCTTTGGATGCTTAAGACCACAATGTGTAACGTGACTTCCACTTTGGTGGCTAAGATGCTAAACTATGTTCGACCTAAGCCTGACAAGATTGACTATCCTCACCCTAATTTCCAAGCCAATACTCTAATTCAGTATGCCGAGTTGATGTATAAGAGGCCCAATACCTTTTCTGGGAAGTTTTGGGTTAGAGGATTAACAGACAAGTATAGGTTGGCAAATAAAATACTCCATTACATTGTTTATCTGAAGGGGTCCGATAAGGAGCCAGGTGTGGAGAAGCTGACTTTGTTACATGATTTTATGGTAGGCTCTCAGATTGATATCGCATTATTGATTTCAACCATTATAAGGGAGTTTATCGCCACGGTAAAGCCGAAGGCAAAGATGTCTTTCACTTGGATGGTTACGATGTTGTGCATCAAAGCCAGGGTGAAGAAGGCAAAGAATGATGTGCTTTGTCCTACCAAGACTGGTCCTATTGGTATTTGGAGTTCAAGTAAGAGTACAACTATGGCTTAGGCATCTAGGGTAAGAAGAGCTGCTCAAGCTACCCAAGCTCCACAAGCTGCTACTATTGATGTATCACCCCACCACCTCCTACTTAAACTGCTGAGATTGATATAGTGATTTGATTGGAGGGGAGAGTATGTGGTGTAGAGAGAGATGTTTCTAGGGGTAAGGGAAGGTTGATTTGATGATATTACTTTTGAAGAGGTTGTTTGCACATGTGTTTGCTTAAACTAATTAGTATGTTAATTAATATAGCTAAATAATTACATTATGTAAAATAAAACAGTTAAAAACTGTTAATTAGGGTTTGTGCATAAGGTAGGACTTTATGCGTGTTATGTTTAAAATTTTAGGGTTTTGTGCGAAATTGTCAGAAAATATGAGGAATAATCTGTCAAAGCTTAAAACAACAAGGGAAGAAAGTGTAAAATGACCAAGGAATAGCCAACACAACAAGAGGATTAACATCAAATATCTAGCAAAGCACTACCGTCTGGACAGTGACCCCAAGCGGTTTGAGCTCATCCTCCACCTCATGCTTCATGTTTGCCTATATATATGGCATGCCTCCTTCACTTGAAATGGATGGGCTAGGAGAGGAAAGAAAGAAAGGAGAAAGAGAGAAAGAAAGGGAGAAAAAGAAAAGAGAAAAAAGAGAAAGTCTTTGAGAATTCAAGATCCGGTCTGTCCTACTCTCCAGCCAAAACTTTGTATTTCTACATTTCTGTTATGCCTTTTTATTTGGAAAGTTGAACTGCCGCCACTTTTGTATCTTAACTGATATTAGGGGTGGTTGTATTTCAGTTATTCCTTGGAAAAGGATTGTCAGTGTCTATATTTTATTTAACTGTTGTAATGATAACTATCCGCACTCTTTGCGTGTCCACAGTAATGGAGTGTGCGTAGTTTATTTATACCCTTTAGTGAGGGGTGAACATATGTACAATACTGGTTAACTTCTAGAAATGTTGATGTTTTGTTATGCTATATATATATATATATATATTCCTATTATTGTGAACTTCATGCATGATACAGTAATGTACGTAATTGAGTGTTACGCCCAGAATTATGTCATCATTGAATCATCAACCTGCCAGTTAAATATCCACGGTGTTCCAACTGTATGGCTAGTCCTCCAGGAGCACTAAAAATGTTCTACTGTTGCATGGTATAATTTTCAGATTAATAATCTAAGTGATCCTCATTAATGGTTTGTCCTTCTAGATTACTAGGGTTGTTTAACTGATACAAGATATAAAAGTTGTCAGATGAATAACCTAAATGATCCTCATAAATGGCTTGCCCTTCTAGATTACTAGGGTTGTTTAACTGATACTTACTATAATAATGTCAATTGAATAATTCAAACGATTCTCAAGAATTGATTGACCTTCTGGTTTATTTGGATTACTCAATTGTCATATAACCATTTAACCTAAGAAGTTGTTGTGTTATGGTTTAATAATACCACCAGCTAACCTAAGAAGTTGTTGTGTTATGGTTTAAATAATACCACTAACTAACCTAAGAAATTGCTGAGTTATGGTTTAATATGCATATGCATACTAAACTATTGTCGATTGAGAAATTCAAGCAATCCTTATGAATGGCTTGACCTTCTGGGTTACTTGGATTAGTCAGTTGACAGGTATACCACCAACTAACCTAAGAAGTTGCAGTGGCATAATTTTTATACATCAGACTACCAGTTGACTTTCTAGTGACATGGAAGTTAATTGTTGTAAAGTAGCATTTCCAGTATTTAACCAATACAAAGCGTATGAAATCCTTAAACTGAAAGGTACTTTTCATATTATTATCATTTAAAAATATGTTTACATATTTCAGTTACTTAGACTAGTTATCAATCTAAGCTCACATCACAAGCTATCTCATGCTACACTACTTTAACAAAAACTTCACTATTCTTATTTTAAATTGTCAATTATTAAAAACTCGTTGTGCGATCGATCTTGGACTTAAACCAAGAAAACTACAATTCGACCACTTATACTTGGGTGTATAATATAAATCTGATCACAAAATAGTTTGAATCAACTTTCCCTGGTGAGCCCTTTCCTGAAGTTGCTTCACCTATTATTCCACTTTTTGTGTCACAACCATCTACTTCTTAGGCTACCTCATCTGCTCAGCCTGCTACTATTCCTCCTTCAGATATTGTGGTTGACATTGATAAGAAGGATGATGATTTTGAGGAGGAGAGTAAGGATGAATATGAGAGTGGTGATGAGGATGATGAGAATGCAGTTAATGGGGTTGATGATGTGCGAGTTGATTCCTTAGTTGAGTCTGTTTGTTTTAGGATTTCTAGTTTAGGGTTTAGTAGTTGTCTTAATTAAAGAATCATTAGGAGTTAGGCTTTATTTCTTTTTGGAGTCAACAATGACAATATGGATGAATTGTATGGTTGTTATGCTTCTGATTCTCCTTCAACCTAAAAAGAACTATCCTGGAAACTGTTTTGAAGTGTTAGCCATATGAACATTTTTTTTTTAACATGGGTTGTATTTGCCCATTTGGGTATTTTTTTACATATATAAAAGTAGTCTTTTTCTTTGTTCTATTTTGTTAATTATGTAATGGGCTTGTCATATTTTTTTTATGAGAAGCTCGGTCCCATAGTGGGGACCCTTTCTTCTAAGAGCTCGGTCCATCAGCTAGGACCTTTATACAATTAGAAAAATATTGACTCTAAGAAGTTATGGCCTATAAAGCCCCTAAAACTGGGGGTCCTTAACTAACCATTGACCACCTATTAATCCGCGGAAATACCCGTGAGTGTCGAACAATCCGACATCACGTCAACACTATCCTTTTATCCAAGATTTCAACCGACACGTGTAACCCGTGTTCCTTTAATCATTTAATCCAACCAAGGTCCAATATACCTCATGTAATGTTCATTTGTATCATTGGAACCATGGAAAGCAAAGTCCAAAAACATGACACCTTAGTGCTAAAATTTCAAAATTTTGGAGACAATATCGGTACTGTGTACCATTACTGTTTGTCCATTGGCCCTGGCAGTACCGGTACCGTCTGGACTATACCGATATTGTCTGTCTTCTAAATGTTTTTTCAATGTTTTGGAAAGAGTACCAGTACTGGTACTCTCTATCCGATTTAGCCTTTTTCCACTGTTTTTATTGCCTATCCAATCCAAATCATCTCTTTTTCGTCCCAAGACATGCGTAATGATGTTTATCACATAAAACTTGATTTCTACAAGTTCTATTACAAACTATTTATACGATTACATACGCAAATGGAATTTAATCAAAGTTTTACAAAAATTTGTTTTCAAAAGCCACAACCTAAATTTTCTTCATCATTGAGGTCCCAAATGTGAGTCCTCCACCAGTATGAACCCCGCACCTGAAATGTGTTCCCGTATAGGGTGAGCCAAGCCCAGTAGAATATTTTCTACAGAGACTACTTCCCAACCTAAGTGCAGATGAATGTACACATGCAAAAATACACAACCAATATCCATTCCAATGCAAGAATATGTAATTCATGTTAAAATCTATCGTGTCATGCAATGAAATGAGATGAGACTCAGTCATGCACTTTACCCTGAGTCTTCACCGACTCCCACAACACAATGCAGTGTCAATGTGTACTTTAAACCGTCATCTATGTTACACATCAAATGACATTTTCAAACCTAGGGTCTTTCTTGGGGTGGGTATTCATGGACTTATACCAACGGCACCCAGCAAATACGGAATTCATGGACTACCACCAACGGTTATGTATACACCGACACACTTTATGGGCTCTTATACCAATGAAGTGCGAATCCAATCACTAGGTCTTTCACTCGAGAGATATTCTAGCCCTTCTTGCTAACCCCGGCCCGATTCTCCATAAAATCGTGCAACTAAGTCGAATCATCGATCCAACATTCCCAAGTCCACTCATCATACACCAAATGAGGTGAAGACAAAAACCATGCACACACACCCTTAATATACGATATCTCCGTGCAAATGCAATGTAATGAACCATTGCTTATCAATGTCATGTCCCACATGTATAAATGCCATATGGACAACTTAAACCACACATTTTACATACCTCATGGCAATTTCTATCTTATGTACATAATCACCAATTTCATCACAAGTCAATATAGCAAAGAGAATTTACTAACATTTGATATTCAACCACAATTCACAACAAGCATGTTATACATAACTCATGCCAATAACAAATTCAATTCTCAAGGCATAGCATAACACATTCAATAATTTCTATACATCAACCCAAGCTAGGAATTGATTTTAAACCATTTCAATACCCATATCCATAACCATAGTCAATTGAACTATGTTATTCAATACCCTTACCCATTCCATAATACACCCTAGGTAAGAAATCAACCAAAGTAGGAGAAACCCTACCTCTTCGAGCGTGATACAAGTGGTAGACGCCTCAAGAACACAACACCACCTTCAAATCTTTGATTTTTCTAAAAATCCTTCCCTTGGATCTTCGGTGAAATCCTTCGTTCTTGGTATGTACACATAGCCCTCGTCGGGTAGACCAACTTTAAGTCTTGGTCCGACGGAGCTCCTTGGATCGTCAAGAGAAATGTAGAATTTGAGTTTTTCTCTCTTTTCTCTCTTCTCTCACTTCCAACGTCTTAACAAAGCTGTATAGGGGTGAGAATATCTGATTTTTCAGATATTTAGCCCCATTAATACTTTTTAATTGTGCAGTCCACATCGCCCCGCACGTTTACTACTTCCGGGTCCGTTTTTCGCCCCAAAACGATTCAATTTAATCAAGTTTAAGTCCAAATTAATTTTATTTGAAATTTTATTCAATTATAAGGAAATTTTATAAATTTTATTTTTGGGGACCTTTGAAAGGTTATTCGTCACCCAATTGTCTCGTAAAATGTGTAAAATCTGACTATCTCAGAATTCAACGAAAATTGACAAGGCAGCTCAATTTCGTGATACTAATCCAAAGATGAGGTCCGTTGCATCATCCGAGCTCTAAAAAAATATGGATTTTAAATCTGCACTATAGTGGCAAATTACCATTTTAGCCTTTTTCCAAAAAAGTTCAAATTTTCCAGGTTTTACATGGCCTACTTGGCCCTTTCTTCTACGAGCTCTGTCAATTAGTTAGGACCTTTTTACACTTAGAAGACTATTGACTCTTAAGAACTTATGGCCTGCTCAGCCCTTTCTTCTAAAAAGCTCGGTTTATCAGCTATGACCCTTTTTACACTTAGAAAAATATTGAATTTTAAGAAGTTATGACATGCTCGGCCCTTTTTCTAAGAGCCCGGCCATCATTTAGGACCTTTTTGCACATAGAAAAATATTGTCTCTTAAGAAATCATGGCCTGCTCGGCCTTTTCTTCTATGAGCTCGGTCCATCAGTTAGGACCTTTTTACACTAAGAAAAATATTGATTATTAAGAAGTCATGGGTTGCTCGACATGCTCTTCTAAGAGCTTAGTCCATTAGCTAGGACCCCTTTTTTACTGTATGTCTGAGAAACTAGACTTAGTCCCTTTGGACCATTGTCTCTCCTTGCATACCGACCTACTGATCTAATCAAACTCAGATCACTACCCATTCGGTTTACATCATCATGCCTCTAACCGAGGGATTAGGATCTGATCAAGTGACTACACCTGATTTAAGCCAATGCTTTAGGATTTTCTACCTCCTTGCCCTGGCTATAGGACGTGTTCAAAATATGCTTAGAAAAATCTGAAGATCTTTATTCTAAGATTTAAGAAGAAATAGCAATACTCTAACTACATGTAAAAAATATTTTACGGCATGGTTCATACTTCCAAAAGGAAATGTCCTATAAGGGGCACCCCTATTTTTTGTAGGCACTTCAGAGTTCGTATTTGAGAAGGTACTTCAGAAATAGAACTTTCACAGGTCAGATGATTTCCTTGGTCATGGTACTGCCTTGTCGTCCAAAGTTTCAAGTTCGTAAGATCTGTTTCCTCCTACTCGAATCACTTTGTATGGGCCTTTCCAATTTGCTCCTAGCTTCCCATGCGTTGGGTTCATGCTTGAGCCTAAGATTTTCCTGAGTGCGAGGTTTAACAGTTCTATTATAAGCCCTATACATTTTTTGTTGATAGGATGTGATTCTTATTGCTGTTGAATGCTGCTTCTCATCAAGCAGATCTAACTCCCGAGCCATAGCAAATTCATTGCCCCAACTGGCAACTAGTTCAATTTGGAGAGTCGGCAAATTGACCTATGTTGGTATTATAGCCTCCATTCTATAGGCAAGTGTGAAGGGTGTTTCACCAGTTGTACGCCTCAATATGGTTCAGTATGTCCACAATACGCTTGACAACTCTTCCACCCATATTCCTATTGCACTCTCCAATCTCTTTTTGATTCCATCAAGAATGGTTTTGTTGGAAACTTATGACTAGTCATTGCTCTGTGGGTAAGCTGGTGTGGAATAATGATTCTGAACTCCCTTTAGACATAGCTTATGCATCTGTTTCCTATCTTATGGCAAGCTTTCATCTCTTAGATAGGCGATAATTGCGTCCATCCAACTTGGCTGTAGATTGCCATTAAGGATCTCGTCCAACACTGTAGCTGCAATACTTGACTCAGCTTTCAAATTGATCAAAATGATCCTCTCCCTTCCCTATCAGTTGTCGAATCCAAAGCGGCAAGTGCGTCGGCGTGGGAATTCTAGGCTCTTCCTATCTACTGAATAGAAAATTATGGGATACAACTTAACTCTCTCTTTGCTAAGGTGTGGTAGGCTCCATTCTCTCATCCTTTGTCACTTAATCTCCTGATATTTAGCTCATGATGAGTTGTGAATCATAATATATCTGAAGCTTTGCTATGTCTAAGTTGATAGCGAGTCTGACTCCAACAAGCAATGCCTCGTAGTCCGCTTCATTATTTGATGCCCAAAACTCGAGTTTCATGGCTTTCTCCAATGCGTATCCTTCTAGACTCCATAACATAATCCCTAGCCCAACACCTTTTTTGTTTTATGATCCATCAACATACAAGCTCCATTCAGGGGCTAGGGTCTGATCGACACATGCTTCTGACTCGTCACTTGGAGTATCGTTTTCCTTATGAGAGAATTCGACGATGAAGTCGGAAACAACTTGCCCTTTGATCATTGTTCTTTGTTCACACTCAATATCATACTCGCCGAGCTCAACTACCCATTTTGAAATGCACCCTGACAGGTCGGCTTTTCAAAATAGTGCCTTTAGTGGTTAATCTATAAGGACGACGATTTGGTGTTCTTGGAAATAATGGCACAGTTTCCTTGTCAAGCTCACCAGTGCCAATGCCAACTTCTCTAGCGGTAAGTAACTCGTTTCAGTGTCAATGAGCATCCTGCTGACATAATATATGGGGCTATGGACGAAATGATTTTCTCATTAAAGCACCACTTATCAAGTGTTTGGACACTGCCAAGTATAGCAGTAGGCACTCCTTTGGTTCTGGGACTTTAAGGACGGGTGGAGATGCTAGGTAGGCTTTTATTTCAGCAAAGGCTTCTTCGCACCCCTGACTTCATACCACAGTTCCCTTTTTATTAATAGATCGGAAGAATGGTTTGCACCTATCCGATGCTCAAGAAATGAACCTACCTAGTGCCGCTACCATCCCTGTTAACCTCTAGACCTCAATGATTTTCAGTGATTGTAGCTCTTTCAACGCCCTTACTTGATTTGGGTTTATTTCTATCCCTCGGTATGTCACCATGAAACCAAGGAACTTTCCTGACCTTCCCTGAACGCACATTTTAAGGCATTGATCTTCATTTGATACTTTTGAAGGACAACAAAGGTCTTTCTTAAATCAGAGGGGTGGTTGCTAAAATTTTATCTTTTTACCACCATATCATCGATATAAGCTTCCATAGTATCCTCAATCATGTGTGAGAACATTCTCATCACCAATCTCTGATATGTTGCCCCCGCATTCGTTAGACCAAAAGGCATTACCTTATAACAGTATATCCCCTCAGGTGTTATGAATGTAGTCTTTTATTGATCTTCATCGGCGAGTGGGATTTGGTGATAGCCTCTGTATGAGTCCAAAAAACTCATTCTCTCATGCCCTACGGTTGCATCGACCAATTGGTCAATCTCGGGCTAGGGGAAACTATCTTTTGGGCATGCTTTGTTAAGGTTGATGAAGTCGACACACACTGTCCACTTTCTAGTCTTCTTTTCGACGACCGTGGTGTTGGAGAGCCAGGTTGGACACTGAAATTTTTTGATAATTCGGGACTCAAGCAGCTGAGCCACTTCCTTCTTCATGACCTCTTGATGCTACTGTGCTGACCTCCTTTGTTTCTGCTTGACAGGCTTAAATTTTGGGTCAACATTCAACCGATGACATGCAATTTATGGGGAAATACCTCGCACCTCATTCATGGTCCACGCAAGCACATCGACATACTCAATCAAAAGTGCTACAAGGTCCTCTCGTTCCGCTGGCTGTAGTGATCCGCTAAGTAGGAAGTATTTGTCTTCACATCCTTCCAGAGGTACTTTACATAGTCCTTCGATTGTTCGGTCCACCAGGGCAGTTGACTAGTTGTCGACCACTACTCTGTTGGACTTTGGTTGCTATTTCATAGCTTTGTCCCGTTGGTATGAACATCTGAAATTTGGGTTTCTTTTGGTTGGGTCGTCTAACAATTTGTTGGGCCACTCGAAGTAGGGCTTCCCCTTTATCTGAGTAAACATCATGCAGATCGATTCCTCAAAACATGGTGTTCACCCCCAATAAAGGGAGACTTAGATGGGGGCCTATCCTTTTCCTTTTTCCTGCTAGTGTCCCAATTCTGTTTAGGAAACCTTTCCTTGCCGAATTGCTTTTTTCGAATTGATCCCTCCCTACATCTCTCACCAGGTCGTTGTCTACTTTGGCGTAATTTTCTATCCTGGCCATGAGCTCTTTTATATCCAAGGCCAACCTCTTTCTAAGGGGATGGTCCAGTGGGTGTTCTTTAGGTAACCTTATTTGAACAATGCCACTGCAATCCCTGGTTTAAAGGCTCAATTTCATTCAAATGAGGGTTTCACTGTTCTTTTTCTTCAACATCAGTAATGCTTCAATGTCTTTAGGCTGGCAGTTGCTAGTGATGAATCTAGCAGTGAAATGCTCTGCAAGTTGTCCTCAGCTGTCTACATAATTTTTGGGCAAACAATTGAACCACTTCATCGCTGATTCTCCGAGGTTATTAGGGAAAATGGTGCACAATAAGGATTTGTTTTTCTAGTGGATCTTCATCACATTGTTATAGTGACGGATGTGTGAAATTTGGTATGTTTTACCATCGTAAAGCTTAAGGTTTGCAACTATGAATTTGCTAGGGATTCTGCCTTACTCAGTCCACCAGGTGAAGGTTGAATCATTGGATCCTCTATCACACTCTCATGTGGCCCTCCTAGCTAGATCCCTAGCCGACCTTTGCTAGCATCTTGAGTCGGCTATCAAGTTCCTTGGTAATGAATTGCTTCCATTCATCATCATTTCTAGATTGATGTTTTTCCACCTGTACTCTTCTTTCGGGGATTCTTCCCTTCCACTTCACTTAGTCTTCTCGGTCTTCAGCTGACTAATCCCATGCCTTTGTCCTGCCTCGTCTCGAGTGGATTTGTTGCTTGCCCTTCTCAGTTGAGACTTCAGCTCCTCGTTTTCTCATCTCAAGTCTTTTTCCCTATCATAAGCCCTTTTAAACATCTTGTAGTGTGTTTCAAGTCGATCCTGCAATGATTGTATCAACTTAGTGATGGCGGGGTTTTCCCCTTCGATATAGAAGAATTTGCCCTACATTGTGTTGCCTTGATCTTCATCTTGAGGTAGTCTAAAACTTATCGAAGAAATTTCATCGCCTTCCTATGGTCTATCCATGCTTTCACCGATATCTTTCCTAATGTCAGAGTTGGAAGGAAAAGACACTCGATATTCGGGTTTTGAGCCCTGTTGTTCGTCATGGGCTCCCGGTGATCCAATAGTACTCTTAAATCTTGTCAGTTGGATTTTTGTTAGAGAGGTTTTCCCACAAAAGACACCAAAAATTATTAGGGGAAAAATGGGATTACCTCATGCAAGATTCTTTTCTAGGTTTGAATTCGAGCTTTGTCAATTCCTCCCTGCAAAACAAAAAAACTGTCAAGGATCTAAGTGCTTCCATTGAAGGCACTCCGATTTTAAGTCAGTAATTGAAGAATTAATGAGAATGCAGAAAGGAGTCAACATACCTTCATTGTGCTTTATTCATTCCTTTTTATAATGATTCATCCGACTAGGGTTTCGATAGTAGACGTTGTAAGGTTGTGCACCTTGCTTCAATTTAGGGTTTTTGTTTGAAAACTTGTAGGAATTTCTCTTAACGTTTTTCTTATTGACTAGATCCTTCTCATCCGATAATCATGGTCCAACTATATCAATCCCTTGATTGTGGTGATTCATTTAAGTCAATATTTGTTTAAACGTAAAGCTCAATTTTGCTGAGGTTGAGCTGTTACTTCTTCTTTGCTGAGTAGATGATAGCTCAATAGGTTGCTTTGTTGATATTGACTTGTCATTCCGTCACGAGTTTTGATAACGTCATCATCACATGGGCGTATTTAATGCTCTTTACATGTGTTATAATTTCTGATGCTCCTTCAATATCTTTTGGATCTTAAGTAGCTTCAATTCATTTAAATTTATGCTTTGTAACTCATTTGTTTAATTTTGTCTATTGAATTATAGCTTTGGATGTTTAAGAATCTATTTTTTTTTTTTGTTTTTGTTCCTTAGTTTGATGCTTGCTAGGGACTAATAAAGCTTAAGTTGGGGGTGTGTTGAGTGTTCATTCTTGTGTTATGTCATAGATAACATATTCACTTTAGGCTTGCTAGTAGACTAACTTGCTTTGAGTGGCTTATTTAGAGATTTATGCATTGATTTCGTGATTGCAAGCATTCTAGGTGTAAAGGTAAATGAGAAACATCATAATAATGTCTTTTGACTGAGCTGACAGACCAGT
This sequence comes from Ilex paraguariensis, assembly GCA_963454935.2. Lineage (NCBI taxonomy): Eukaryota > Viridiplantae > Streptophyta > Magnoliopsida > Aquifoliales > Aquifoliaceae > Ilex > Ilex paraguariensis. The sequence goes on along the minus strand of CAUOFW020001175.1, from coordinate 61,056 downwards.
CGGGGGCCCATGGTACATTTCTTACTTCTCAGATTATGAGCACATGTGTCATTTGATTCTAGCATGGCATATACCATTATTGTCACGTTTCGTTGATAAAATAGATTTAGAAATCACAACCCTACAGGAGTTTTTAGGGGAAAAGTTGACCTTAGGAGCAAAGGTTAGGGTTACATTGATTAAATAGGTCAAGGAGGTGAGTTAGAGATATCAAGGATTCTACTCACTGCGGACCTTAGGGTCATAGACATGTCGGAGTTTGATGTGATCCTTGAGATGGATTGGTTGATGGCACATCGGGTCATCATTGATTGTGATAGGAAGAGGATCATTGCTTACACACCTGATGGTGTCTATTTTAAGTTCTAAGGGGAAAAGCATGATGCTTTACCCCAAGCTGTGTATGACTCATGATGGCACGGACAGTTGACGGATTGGCTTACAACCCTTACCCTGGAGGACGAAGCGAGACAGGAATTGGGTCTACCTCGGGTTATATGTGAGTGTGAGGATGTTTTTTTGGATGAACTACAAGGATTACCTCCACATAGGGATATAGACTTCAACATTGAGTTGTATCCCGATACGTCGCCTATTTCTATGACTCCACATAGGATGGCACCAGCCGAGTTATAGAAGCTCAAAGTCCAATTGCAAGAATTATTGGGCAAAGGCTTCATTAGATCAAGCACTTCACCTTGGGGCGCTCCGGTGTTGTTTGCCAAGAAGAAGGATAAGACCCTTCGATTGTGTATAGATTATCGGTAGTTGAACCGGGTCACCATTAAGAATAGGTACCCTTTGCCGAGGATTGACGATTTATTTGATCAATTAAGGGGAGTATGGGTCTACTCCAAGATAGATCCCCGCACCGGTTACCATCAGTTGAGGGTTAGGGAGGAAGATATCCCTAAGACAACGTTTAGAATGCGGTATGGGCATTTCAAATTCACAGTGATGCCATTTGGATTGACAAATGCCCCAGTGACATTTATGGATCCATGTATAGGGTGTTTCAAACCTACCTAGATCAGTTTGTTGTAGTCTTTTTTGACGACATCTTGATCTACTCCAAGTCTGAGGAGGAGCATAAGGGTCACTTGAGGGTTCTTCTCCTGACATTGAGAGATCATCAGTAAATGTGAATTTTAGCTTACCGATGTGAAATTTTTGGGACATGTAGTGTCAGCTTCGGGTGTATCCGTGGACCCGAAAAATGTGGAAGCAATTATGAATTGGGGAAGACAGAAGTCAGTCTTTGAGAAATGCAGTTTCCTAGGATTGGGGGGGTACTATGGAAGGTTCATTGAGGAATTCTCTCGATTAGCTGCTCCTATGACCAAGTTGACCCAGAAAGAGGTCAAGTTTGAGTGGAATGATGCTTGTGACATGGCATTCCAAGAGCTGAAGAGGAGGCTTACATGAGCTCGTATTTTGATAGTTCCAGAAAGGGGACAGAGGTACATAGTGTATTATGATGCCTCGAAGGACAGACTCGGTTGTGTATTGATGTAATTTGGGAGGGTGGCAGCTTATGGTTCTTAGCAGTTAAAGAATCACGAGCAGAATTACCCTACACACAACATGGAGTTGGTGGCCATTGTCTTTGCCTTGAAGGTTTGACACCACTATCTGTATGGTGAACAATTTGAGGTATTTTTAGACCACAAAAGTCTGAAGTATATCTTCACACAGCGGGACCTCAACATGAGGCAGTGCAAGTGGATGGAGTTCCTAGAGGACTATGACTTCACTTTGTATTACCATCCCGGTAAGGCAAATATGGTGGCTGATGCACTCAGCAGGAAGTCACAGAGAGTCTTGGCTAGCGTGGCTTCTAGGGAGTGACAGATGCTCAAGACTATGGGACAGTTCGGACTACGATACATGGGTCAGGCTCAAGGTGTTTTGGGGAGCTTGGTGGCTACACCTTCCCTATTGAGTAGGGTGATAGAGTCATAGGAGATGGATGCGGAGTTATTATCCATCAAGGACAGAGTACAGGTGGGTTCTAGTGACGAGGGCTAGACCATTCACTCGGATGGTAGTCTTCGGTATAGGGGCAGGATTGTGGTTCCCCAGTTGGCGGAGCTCAGAGAGTAGATTCTCGGGGAGTTCCATTGTTCTCGATTTGATGTACATCTAGGTGGCATGAAGATGTAGCATGATATTCGTCACCAGTATTATTGGAGCGGGATGAAGACAGATGTTGAAAACTTTGTTAGCCGATGTCTCACGTGTGAGCAAGTTAAAGCTGAGCACTAGAGACCAGCAGGATTACTCCAGCCTTTAGAGGTAGCTGAGTGGAAGTGGGAGCATGTCACGATGGATTTTGTGACTCATTTGCCACTAACATCGCAGGGACATGACGCGGTGTGGGTGATAGTGGACCGACTTACCAAGTCGGCACATTTTTTGGCTGTGCGGATGACCTTCACACTGGAGAAATTCTACAGGTTGTATATACGGGAGATTATCCGGTTACATGGAGTGCCCGTGTCTATATTATCGGATCAAGATTCCAGGTTCACGGCTCAATTTTGGGAGAGTTTCCAGCGAGCCATGGGGACTTAGTTTACAATGAGTACATCATTTCATCCCCAAACGGACAGTCAGTTGGAGAGGATCATCTAGACGTTAGAGGACATGCTACGAGCATGCATCCTAAACTTCATGGGTAGCTGGGAAGATCACTTACCCAAGGTAAAGTTCGCCTACAACAACAGTTACCAGACGAGTATACAGATGGCACCCTATGAGGCACTTTATGGGAGGCCTTGCCGTTCTCCAGTCTGTTGGACGAAGGTGGGAGGGAGACCCTCTACGGGTCTGAATTTGATTAGAGACACCTCAGAGAAGGTGGATTTGATACGGAAGCGTCTTCTTACGCCTCAGAGCCAACAGAAAAGCTATGCCGACAGACGACGACAAGCTCAAGAGTTTGAGGTGGGAGATCATGTCTTCTTAAGGGTGATGCCTAAAAGGGGAGTGGTTAGGTCTGGTAAGCGGGGAAAGCTATCGTCGAGGTATATCGGACCCTTCGAGGTACTTGAGAGGGTTGGTGTAGTTGCTTACCAGTTGGCGTTACCGCAAAATCTATCGAGTGTTCACCCGGTGTTCCATGCCTCTATGCTCCAGAAATGCACCCCAGATCCGACTCATGTGGTGGATTGGGGAGAGCTTGTGGTAGATGCTGATAGGACCTTTGAGGAGGGACCGGTGTACAACAAGGATAGCCGGGAACAGGTTTTACAAGGCAAGACCGTGCAACTAGTGAAGGTGCAGTGGCAACACTAAAGAGTGGAGAAGGCGACATGGGAGCGTGAGGACACTATACGTACCAGCTACCCGTTCCTATTCGAGGATGGAGGTACAAGTTTTGTGATTTTATGTATAAATTCATTGTTGCATACGCATGCAGTTAAGTGTATATATCTGTATGTGAATTTCGGGGACGAAATTCTTTTAAGGGGGGGAGAATGTAAAACCCGGTAAATTTAAACTTTTGAAAACAAGGGCAAAACGATAATTTTGCCGCTACAATACAGGTTGAAAATATGAGTTTTTCTAGATCTCAGATGACGAAACAGACCTCACCGTTGGATTTGTCTCACGAAATCTAGTTACCACGTCAAATTTCATCGAATTATGAGATAGTTAAATTTTTCAGGTTTTACGAGACGATCGAGTATCGGGCGGCCCAAAAACGAGATTTTCAATAAAATTTTAAAATTTGGGAAATAATTAAAGGCAAATTAAAATAAAATTAATTTGAATTTGAACCGGGACAAAATTTAGTCATTTCGGGATAAAAATAGACCGAGAAACAAAAAGGGTTGTATGGGGCGTTTTGGGCCAAGTATTCTAAGACTATAAATAGGGGGAAATCTGACTTTTTGGCCCATTTTCTTCAACCGGCCATTAATGTTGAGAGGAAGAGAGGGAAAGTGAGAAAAAAACTCTACTTTTTCTCTACGATCTACAAGGCTACGATGCTTAAATCCACTCAGGACAAGAACAAAAGTCGGTCTCCTCGTCGAGGGCTACAAGACCACACTAAAAACGAGGGATTTCACCAAATTTTTAAAACCAAGCTTGGTGGAATCAAGGGATTGGGGTGAGAATTAGAGTCTTGAGATCTTCTACCAAGTGGGTTTACGCTTCAAGAGGTAGAGTTCCTTCCTACTTGGGTTTATTTTACAACCTAGGGTGTTATATGTAATGCGTAGATGGATAGCTATATTTATCACTTGTCTATGGTTGTGAAATTGATGGAATTGGTGAATTGGGTATGTGAATTTGACCCAAATTAAGTAAAATTCCTAGATTGGAATTGGTGGGTTGCAATTATTGTGTAATTCTATAGAAAATGGGTGTTATGTGGGTATGATATATGTTTTATATCATGATTTGTGAATAAGGTGAAAATTCTTGTGTGATAACATGAATTGTTGCCTTGAAGGTGTTTGCCAAAATTCCTATGTGTGGATTGAGTTGTTATGATATGATGATGTATAACATGCTTAGAAAATGTGTTGGAAAGAAATGTTAGCATGTGCTCATTGAGATATTGACATTGTGATGATTTGTGGAATTTATATGCTTATGATTTGGATTTCCATGGAACATGTAGACATGTGATTTAAAATTGCTCATTAGCATTCATTACATTGAGCATGATGTTGATAGTGTAATGGTCCATTACATTGCATTATGCAGGAAAACACATCGCATTTCATGGGTGTGAGTGCATGGTTTGGGTTAAACACCTTCCTCGGTGGATGACAAGTGGGCTCGGTACCGTTGGACCTCGGTTCAACAGAGTTCCACAGATGCATGAAAAGAAAACTTGTGTTGGGTATAGCAAGAAGGGCTAGACACGTCCTAGGGTGCAAGGCCCGACTATTGGTTCATACACTCCATTGGTGCAAGTCCAAAAAGTGTAGAAAGGCGTACAGAGTCGGCGGTAAGATTCTAAAATCCGTTACCCAACAAAGACACAAGATTTTGTTTTAAAAAAATATCCATTTAATGGGTAACATCCACAATTATTTGGTTTTACAAATGCATCACTTTTATTTTAAACAATCATTGGATGCATTTTTCGTCAATTAACGGATTCATTACACATGCGCATTGCATTGTGTAGTGGGAGTCGGTGAAGCCTCGGGGTTAAATTGCATGAGTGGATCTCATCTCATATCATGGCATGACATGTTGATTCCAACATTGATTTGCATAAATATTTGTTGGAATGATTATTGTATATGAACATTGCATATACACTTAGGTTGGGGAGTAGCCTCCGCAGGAAATATTCTAATGGGCGTTGGCTCACCCTATACGGGAAAATATTTCAGGTGCGGATTACACTCCGATAGATGGCACTCATTCGGGGCATCAACGATGAAGAAAAGCTGAATTGTGGCTTTTGGAAACAAGTTTTTGTAAAAACTTTTGTTTAAAACCCATTTGGCATGTAAATGTATGGGATGAGTTGTATTAGACATTGTATATATTAGATTATATGTGAAAAACATGATTTAGTATGTTTTAGATGAAAAATGTCGATTTTGGAATGGATTATAATCGACAACAGGTGAATTTGGACAAAAAGTGGACAAAGTGTACCGGTACGCAGTACCGGTATAGTCTACCCAGAAGGAAAAGCGTACCGGTACTGTCTATCCAGAAGGCAAACCATACTAGTACACAGTACCAGTACTGTCTCCTAAAACCTGAAAATTTTAAATTATTTTGCCATACTTTTGGGATTTCTTTTCCTTGGTTTCAATGATACAAATGGTCATTAAATAAGGTATATTGGACCTTGGCCGGATTACATGATCAAATGAACAAGGGTAATACGTGTAAGCTAGGATCCCAGTTACAGGGATGTGATAGACGTGATGTCGAGCCACGTGACATTCACGGGTACTTCCGCGGGTTGACGGATGGTCAACGGGACCTCTAGTTTTAGGGGCGTCACGTTTTTCTTCATAGTTTATGTTTTTTTGCATCAAATTAAGCTCCATTCTTCATCTCTTTACACTATCTCTTCATTTCATTTATGTATTTGCTTTAGATATGAGTAGTTAAGTTTATAGTTGGCTAATCCAAGGGAAAATTCCCTTGGGTTATGCTATTTTTACTCATTTTCATTCCTTCTCGTAGTGTATGATGATTTGGTTTGACTAGGTTTAGTGTGGACATGGTTGTTGGTTCTTGATACACCACAGACATGTCATGGGGTATGCTTGAATCCTACCTCCATTTTGGTCCCGCGATTCCTACAAATCAATCGAACATCTAGGTAACATTTGAGGAAGGTCTTGAGTTGATTTAGCATTCCCATTAAAATAACCCCTTCGAATTAGCTAACACTTGTTCCATTTCATTTTTAGCAAAAACACAATCACCAAAACTCAAACTCAAAGATTTTTACACTTTACCCTTTTTCAACAAATTCACCTTCAAAAATGATTCACCTCCTTCCTTGAGGGGATGACCATGGAATACTAGTTTCAAGTAAAACACGACACTCGAAAGTTTCTATGCACTTGGGGAACACTTTTGCTCACACACACACACACACACTTCATCCCACACACCAATTTTTTCCATTCCTTGTATTGAACCCGAGTGAGAGTGATACTCACCCACACATATAAGCTATACACATATTGAGGGTTCTTGTTCGGAGATTAGGAATGACAAGGAAACCAAGCAAGCAAAGATGAATTTGCATAAGAAGGCATTTCTCACGGAGAAAGTAAGCTCAATTTTTAGGACCAACAAACCACCCAAGTTTAGAGACCTTGGTTACCCAACCATTGCCATAACCATAGGGAATTGCTGGGTGGAGCAAGCACTTCTAAACTTGGGAGCAAATGTCAACCTCCTACCCTTCTCGGTGTACCAACAATTTCAACTTGAAGAGTTGAAGCCAACTCCAAACACTATTCAATTGGCAGATCGAAGCATTAGAACACCAAGGGAGTAATTGAGGATGTTTTTGTTCAAGTTGACAAATTTTATTTTCTCATTGATTTTATTGTACTTGATACTCTTCCGATTGCTAATTCTGGTTCTCCAATTCCTTTCATTCTACGTAGACCTTTCCTTGCTACATCTAATGCTATGATCAATTGCAGAAATAGATTAATGAAGCTTGCCTTTGGGAACATGACAATGGATCTCAACGTATTCAACTTATGCAAACAACTGGGTGATGATGAGGAAGTGTATGAGGTCAACCGAATTGAAACTTTGGTGAAGGACCATATGAAATTATTTTGCCATTCAAATTTGGGGAAGGAAGATTTTGTTGGTGAAAAGGAGTCGGAAACTATACAAGGGGTGGGAAGTTGGGCCTGACATTTGAGAAACTTTCACAACAAGAAAAAAGAATTTTCCCATCAATCGTACAAACACCAATCTTGGAATTGTTATTTATTTTATAGTCAATCTTTATTTCTTGATCTCAATTATATCTTTTTCAATACTTTTCTTCAATTTCATAGTCATGAGTGAGTAGTTTCCCTTATGGATAATCGGAGGAGGGATTTCCAACCTATGAACTAGGGTTTATACTCTAAACTAGGGTTTTTACAATGTATGTGATTTAATGATTGAATAATTTCTTTTCAGAATCCTAATTGATTGGCCATATCAGTTATCATCCACAGACAATTGGTTTTGGTACTGATAATAATTGGAGTCCCTGCAATCAATTGGATACAAATTCTTCCATCAATATATTTGTTATCAAAATCACTATTTTTACTAATTAAGATATTTATTGAATATTGTCCATCTGAGGGAGTTTGACTACGAACTTGGATGAGTTATAGACTTAGAGTGTAACTTTATGTTCACAGGTGGGATAAAATCTGAAGATTATTTGGTTCTTTCTCTTATTAAATTTACCTTTAATTTATTTAGTTACCAAAAAATCTCAACTTCAAAGAACTTTTTATTTTCTTTAATCATCCTTTGCTACCAAAGATTTATTTGAGGAGACAACCTTGGAATTCCATTCAAAGTTCCCATACGATAATTTCTCTTACGCTTGAGAGTTTCATGAAATCTACCCACTTTTGAGGGCAAACATTTTTTGTGCCATTGCCGAGAAACATCCAGCTTTAATCAAAAGGTGAATCATAAGTACACAGGTAGGTCTTGCAATTTGCATCACGAACCCAGGTGCGTGTCTCTGTTGTTTCCTATCCGTTCTACCATATCGGTGTGCATAGTATGCAAGCACATCAGTTTATGGTAAAACTAGGGATGCTCCAATTACGCCCTCAATTTCATGGTATTTCAATTGAAAATTGCTACCACCACCTTAAGGAGTTTGAGGAAGTAGTTAGTACATTCCTGGAGCAAAACATGCGAGAAGAGATAGGCCGTATGAATTTGTTTCCTTTTTCACTTGAAGATAAGGCAAAAACTTGGCTAGAGTCACTCAAACCCAGAACAATTTTCATTTGGGATAAAATGCAAAAAAAGGTTTTTAAAGAAGTTTTTTCCCAATCATAAAACTACTACTTTGAAGTAACAAATCCAGAATTTGCAAATGGTACTTTTTTTGAATCGAAATACCTACATGGAACCTAAATAATAAGAAATTCCCTCTTGACAATGATATATGTTGTATATGTAAAATTCATCTATTAAAAAGTATACAAATAAAAAATAAAAAAAACTGAAAACAATAGGCTAGGTGTTAATCGATATGATGAAATAAGAAATAAGAACAGCCAATGAGATAGAAATAATAAATCATAAATACAGTTTAGGTTCGAAAGGAAGTGCTAAATAATTTCTTTCTTCCTTTCCTTGTTAAAGGATCAGGTAAAATGTAAATCTGACAAGTTGATTTTTAATAATTCATGAAGAAGATTATTATATTCCCACAATTTAAGTAGATGCGAGATCTAGAAATCTCTTTTCGTAGTTGCAAAGTTGGTTTTTGTTGGAAATTTTTTTTATTTTAAGGAATTGGTTAGAAAATTTTTGAATAAAGAACCTGAGGAAGCTCTTGATTATTTTGACTGTTTGGCAGAAAGTGCCTAATCATGGGATATCTCTGATCCTGCTGAGCGATCAACATTGTCAACCGCTACTAAATCGTCTGGAGGTGGTAAATATCTTTTGAGAGATCAAGATGATCTATTAGCCAAGATTGCCAAGCTTTCAAGGAAAGTGGAAAGTTTAGAATTTCAGAAGGTTAGTGAGGTAACTAGTATGCCAAAGGTTGAGGACCCTTGTGCTATTTGTGAGTCTGTTGCAGATTCTACGAACGAGTGCCCAAACATTCCTATGTATAGGAAAATGCATGAGCAGGTTAATGCATTCAACCAACCTATGTGGTGGTTGGTAAGGGGGTACTAAAGGTTGACCTTGATGGCTAAACCCTCGTGCTTGCGGTTGTGGTGGTGGTGGTGAGTTTTGAACAAACCCTTACAATTGTGGTCCTTGTATGGGAACTTGTTGAATATTAGACTAACCTTGACCTGGGTAGACTTGATTTGACTGGTTGGTGTTAAAAGGATACGACATATGTGCTTGAGGTTGTACAGTGTTGTCAATTCTCTAACTAAAGGGGGAGAACTTGATTAGTAGTTAAAATTAGCATCTTACTATGCCTTTTTATGACTAATTATGCTTTGATAGAGTTTCAATGATGACATTTCAGGAGAAAGATGTACAAGGGCCTAAAGACAATGGATACCAATTTTTCATGCAAAATCCACATGTTCTAGAAGAAAATTGAAGAAGTTTGAAACAAGACATGAACGTTTGAACATCAATCCACGTTCGAACATCCTCTTGAATTATTTGAAGACCAGACTATTGAGGTGATGGCATATGGCATGTTACAGTTATTTTCATTCAAGACCAAGAGCTACTTGAGTACAATGTTCGAACGCTAATAAATGTTCGAACATCCTCTTGAATTATTTGAGGACCAGACTGATAGGTGATTAGACATGGCATGTGACTTGATTCAAAATATTTACACCCAAGTGCAGGCAGTCAAGTTGTAGTAATAATCCAGTTAAGTCCAGATTCGAATCCACAGGGAACTATGATTGGTGTTTTGAAGTAAGCAATAATAGAGACCAAGTAACTGAAAATTTTGAGAGTTTTGAGTAGTGGGGTTTCCTGAATAGAATAGAAGATTATTTTCAAGTGTTTTCTAGACAAAGTATAAGATTCTCAAAATGTAACAGTCACCCTTTAGCTCGAGGATCAGGACATATAATAGACTATCTGGTTTATTATGTTTATGCTTTATAACTCAATTAACTCCCGTGTTAACAGCAAGTTAATCGGAAGATTAAGATGAGCTGTAAGAAGTAAGCACATGATTTCGATGTCTTTCTAGAAGTTTACAAGAATTGTCTGTGCCAAGACTTAACCCATCTACAAACAAGTAAGTGTTTCTACGAGGCATCCAACCATGGCATTAGGGGTCCATTCTTTGAATAAAGCACAGTAATGGTGGAGATTGAAAGGTTGTTATGAAGAGCAAGTCGGGGTGCTTGCCTTGAATCAATGGGTCTTTCTATGCAAGAGTCATCCGTATCATAGAGGGAGCCCTTGGTAATACAAAGTACCTCAACTTTGCTAGATGCATTCAATCATCCAATGAACAGGTGGAATATAAAGTAATAAAGCATGAAGGAGTTGCACAAACATAACTTCCAGATAATCTTTACATATTCATCACCTCTTACCAAAGAGTAAATGAGGAACTACTCACTTTTCATGGCCTTGGCAAAGCTAGAAAAGTGAACGCTACTCATCCCTCTAAGTAGAGGAGCTACTAAGTAAAGCAAATTAAACAAAGAGCTTATCTTCAATGAAGAATAAGTGAATCACTTTTCAACCTTCACGGCTTTGGTAAATCTCTAGAAAAGTGGAAGAGTTTCACTCTTCTAAGAAAGAAGGATGCTCAAGCAATGGAAGTGAAATATATGAACAATAAAAGTAGAAGAAAGCTAGTTACTTTTGAAGGGTTTCCACCACAACCAAAAGATAAACTATCTCTCTTGATACTTTGTAAATAAGAGCAAGTACAACTACAAGGGGACTCTAAGCCTCCATCATGGTTGTCACAACATGAATGTAAAGACTTAGCACAAGTAAATAAAAGACTTCAACCACAAGGGGAGTCTAAGCCTCCATCATAGTTCATATAAATGCAAAATGAAAACACAAACATGAAAAGTTCAAGAACTAGATTACTAAACACTCTCTTACTTTACAAGAAAAAGGATTGCTCCCCCTTTACTCTACAAGAGGAAGAATGCCCTTTAAGCTCCCAACATAGGAGTATTATAGGCAAGGAAGGGGAGGGGAGTAGGAGATAAGATAGGATGAGTGAATAGTGTTTGCCGCCCATGAGAACCAACTACTCTGCAAGCAGTCTATAGAGGACATTCAAACGTGCATTAACATTCGAACATTTTCTTCTATTTTGCTTTAGGTACGTTCGAAGATTTGCTGACATTCGAACGTTTTTGCTGGTCTTGTCTTATAAGTGTTCGAACGCCAAATGGGGCCTGACCTTTTCCACTCAAGTGGTCTTCAGTCAAAGTTCATTTTCACATTCTATGCAGAAGTTTGTTCTTCAGTTGATTCCAAGGGATGTTCGAACGTAGAATGGCGTTCGAACATGGTACTGAAGTGCTTCAAAACTTCAAAGTCCTCCTTTGTTTGCTGCAACACGCCATGTCTCATCAGTTTGGCCTTCAATCAACTCAAGTGGACGTTCTAACGTTAGTTGGCATTCGAACGTAGTACCCAAGTACCTCAGGGTTATGTGCTTGACTACAACACACTGTCTCAGCAGGCTGGTTTTGTCATGGTTCTAGTGGACGTTCGAACGTTGATCCACATTCGAACATTCTTGCTTTGTGCCAAGCTTTTCCAATTTTGCCCCTTAATCCACTGGTGTTACATCCAAATGTGATATTTGTTGTCTTTGAGCTCTTGATCACTTAAGAACCTGAAATTTTGTTACTTAAACTCCATCAAAGCACAATTAGTCCCAAAAAGGCGTAGTAAAATGCTAACTTTAAGCATTAATCACACCTCCAACCTAAATATTACTAGTCTCTAGTAATACAACAATATTGTAATGGAAATTTATTTCTAATGCCTTTTTCATAGGTCATCCGATTGCATTTAGCATATGCAACAAGCTGTTGAACCACTAGGTTTACCCTAGTGGACAAGTGTTGTCTCGTGAGGGTTTTCAGTGAAGCTACCCACAAACTTCAGTCGAACAAATGTGTATGTAATATTATTTACTAAAAATGAACTAGCATCATGGTCATTGGGACGCTCAACCCTCAATCGTGACTTATCACCTACATTTCTCTTCCATTGGTACTCATTCTGTGCAAAAATTAGCACCTGTCACATTAGCATTTGAGATTCTCTGAGTAGTAGGATGGTCATTCTACAAACAAGAATTGATATATAATGATCATTCCCCTTTTTCCACCTTCCATGGATAGCTTTGATTTCGTAAACTTCTCTCGGAATGCTCTCAGCAAAACAAATTGCTTCGATTATAGTGACTTATCTTTCAAAAGGGCATGTGATCAGAAGATGGCCAGTCGAAAGATCTCATGCATAATTAGTATAAGAGTGAAGTTTTGAGGAAACAAACTTTACTTTGACATAATCTCATGGAAGAATATTGATGTAAATAAATAAGTTCTAGTTAACACACCCCACTTGTAGTAGATAATACACATATTCATCACACTTGAGATCACCTAGGGCTTTTTGTAGGTTGTAATGAGGCCAGAGGTCAGTGGCTAATGAAATAATGTCAATGGTGATCAAAGGCTATCTTTTTACACAGTGTTGCACACCTCCTTCTAGTTTCTCAAAATTTTGCCTGGGAATGGGATTTTTTTCTTTCATTTTTCCCATTTTTCACTTTCTTGGCAATTCCCTATCCCACAGTATCTTTTTTTTTCTTTTCGGCTGGCTCCAACGATTTTCCTTTTATTAAACAGTAGCCACCTTTTTCTTTTCTATTTTTCTTGCCTTTCTGTATGTTATTGATTTGCAAGAGGGTGCAAAAAATTAGATAGCAAGGTATGGTAAATGTATGCTTTTGTGGCTTGGTCATTACAAGGGTATGGTAAATGTATGCTTTTGTAAAAGAACTCATTCATTTAAGGCTCAAGCACGGCTGACTGGGGATATAATTTTGTAAAAGAATTAGCTAAGGCTCAAAGTCGATCCAAAGATGGCCTAAGATCCTTTCTCAAGTATGTGCATATGTATATATGTATGCAAAAGTTCCCTGTGGGTTATGAAAATAGATCACTTTAGTTGCGTCAATCAAAGCAAGTTTAATGAGATTATTGAAAGAGATTAGAAGTGAAAGAGCTTACATAGAGTAATTGTTGATATCCTCTCAAAAAGCATTGTAAAGCTCAAGACTTACCATGGTTTTCTTTGTCATCTCCACTGATTATGTCAAGTGTTCTGAGGAGTGTTAGTTATATAGTGATTCCATTTTCAAGTCTGATCACCGTATACCCCAAGAATAACACATACTGATGTACATTTTTCAATTAAATCATAGAGATAGTATCGATGTTCCAAAAAAAAATGAGGTTTTATGTCTTGGTTGTTAAGTTGAGGTGTCAAACCGATCATGTGCTTAGTCATTTTCACAAGCAATCTTAACATCCACATCTGTTTCGTTATTAACAAGAATTAGAGTGCTAGTCCTATACATGCATTTTAAACAAATAAAAGTGATAAACTGAATCATTCATTCCATAAAGGATAATGTGTCTACAATAATGTCAATGATGCAATTCATCCATTCAAAACATCACTTCAACTATCCACTATCAACTCTAAAAAGAAATAAATAGCCTCCATAAGTACAAGTATCCACAATAATCACAAATAAACATCCACAAGAATTATCAAGAGATAACCCCTCCACAACAGTACAAAACTTTCCCATAAACTATTCAAAGAAGAAACAACAAACAACCCCCAATCAAGAAAAAAAATCAACTACTCCCCATCAAGAACATAAATTATCATCTCAATCCTCTCCTCCATCTCTACCAGCACCGCTAGCTCCACTAGGACCACCAGCTCCACTCCACAGATAGCCACGAATCTCCTCCTGCTGTCGGAGAATCTTGGCTTGGTTGGCCTCAATGCCAATCATAATATCTCTCAGTGATCTCCCTGTGCTGGAGCTAGGTCCTGCCTCTTCTGTGGGTGCTTGGTCCTTTTCTTCCTGGTCAAGCTCGTCTTGCACTTCATCACTTCCTTGGGGAGGTGGCACCTCTTGTCTTGCCGCTGGGGTGCCCTTATGTCCTTGGCTTCTCTTGAAAGAGCCTTTGTTTAATGGCCCCATTGGCTTTTGAACTTCCATTTCAGGCCTCACCCTGACCCTATTATCAGTGTAGATCTCAGTTACGAAAGTGCCAAAAGGAAGTGCGCTCCTCTTTGCATCACACCCCTTCTTCATTAAACATAGAATCAATAAGGGGAGGTCGATGCTATGCCCTCTCCCTAGTGCATAAAGCAAGCAAGCCATCTCAAGCAAAATCTCATTTTTTCCTTCCTATAAGGGCTAGGTTTGACACCGTAATCAAATTTAACATTTTGTACTTGTCGGTGAGCTCCCATTGTTTCAAAAATCTCCTCCCTCCCCATGAAAAGTCAGTCATTCAGGTCAATTCTTTCCTAACCCTATCCAATGCAACATCCTTTTTTGGTGGGTAGGCTAGGTTTTGCACCCGAGGCACCTCCTTCCTTACCTCCAAAATGTACGCCTCATCTACATCAATGTGGGTGCCCCTCATGTATGTTTGGATGGCACTGTTGAGGATCTCGGCATTGGAGTATAACTCCCTCACCAAGTCAACAATGGCATCCCCACCATTTCTCAAAAACCACACCCATTCCCTCTTCTCCATTTCCTCCAAAATTCCCAATTCTGCAAAGTCGGTAACAACTACATCCCTTTCACAAACTATAGCATGGTTTTGGAAGAAAGTCTCGTACCTTTCGGCCTTTAGTGCACTGCAGAACCTTGTTCGATCGTATCTTTTCCTCCTTTGCCTCCCTTCTCTTTCCTCAATCATCTCTTCTACAAATTTAGGTTCTTGGCTTATTGGTGGATTTAATTTTGCAGGAAGCTTAACCCTAGGCATTGTGTTTTGCCTCGGTTTTGAGCTTGAGAGGGTGTGAAAATCTTGAGTTTTCTTGTGAAGATGATGATTTTGGGTGTGGAAATGAGTTTTGGATGGTCAATTTCTGGTTAGAATTGAGGAATGGGTGGAGTTTTGAGGGTTGGGGGAGCGAAAAAGGGTTCTAGGGTTTGGAAGATTTTTGAAGATTTTGGGAATTTTGAATAGGGAAGACAATCCAGGCTTTAATAGTCTAAGGAGGAATGTTCAAAAGTTCATGTCATTCGAACATTTGTAAAAGAATTTTAACAAAAACATTCGAATGTTAATTGTCGTTCGAACGTGGTGAGCTCCAAGTACTTTTGAGTTATGTCAGAAACCAAAGTACTGTAAGTTCCTGTCGTTTGAACGTTATATTGGCGTTCAAACATTAATTATGATCGAACGTGCTATTGGCATTCGAATGGACTGAGCTCCCAGTACTTTTGTTTTTATTAGAGACTTCATTAGAGGTTGAGTACTGTAAGCAAGCGACGTTCGAACGTCAATTGGCGTTCGAACGTTGAACCAAAATTTAAAATTTTCTACACTACTCTATACACAATCATAGAAGTTTATTTATAAAATTTTGAACCAAATTTCATGGCATTTTAGGAAAAATCCCTACCCACGTTGTAGGTTGGTATTTCGAGACGTTCCTTACTCGACTCATGTTCTCATTTCAGTCAAAAGAGTTTATACAAAACACAAAGGATTTTTTTTTACACTTTTTTACAAAAATTTGAACCCTTGGCTTTCATCCCCAACAAAAGTACATAGTTTTAAAAAGAAGTCTAACCCGAGTCTTCATCTGTCTTTGTGCCTTTTGAACAACCAGTAACTTTCCCAATTTCTTCTCTCACAAATCGGTTAAGCAGAGTACCAAAATAGGATGACGTGTTAGGATAATCCTTACTCTGCCCATTCACTATCCAGTCTAATCAATCGAGTGCGTGACCAGAAATTGGTTCAAAATATTGGTTATATTTCTTCTCGTGAAAGACTCTACCACACTGTTTACAGGCACCAAGTCTTTTGGCACGATGGCGTTTAGCAAAAGTGCTTCTGTCGCACAGGGGTTTCGCTTATTGTTCTCGAATTTCATTCTTTCTCACCAATCTTTCTTTTCTCATGATCACAGTATGCACATCCAAAGGAAAAGTGCGTAGAACTCCCAAACTAAACCAAAAAAATTTAACATCTATGCTTTCTATACTATTAAGACTCACTATTTGGTTCTTTAACATCTGTCATTCACAAAGATGATCAGAGATGACCCACAAACATAACCATCAAAATGTAAAAACATGGTAGTCAAAATACGGTACACAATCTGATCAAGAACAGCAACAACAACATAAATTTCAAAAATTTTCTACAGGCACATATGAATTGTAGTTCTCTCCCCCCAACCTAAACTGAACATTGTCCCCAATGTTTCGAATTTACCGATATGGTGAACTTTGGAGATGAGGTTGAATGGTAGAGATCTTGTTCATTAGCCAACCTACAAGCAAAATACACAAATCAATTATTTTTTCATCAGATTCCAGAAAGGTCGATTACAAAAATGAGCACCTCCATCACTTATGATGGATTTTGGGATTCCAAATCGGGATAAAATATTTTTTTTTTGAAAACTTGATCACCGTTTGATGATCATTATTCCAACATGGAATTGTCTCAACCCATTTGGATACATAATCTACGGCTACCAAAATGTATAGATAGCCAAAGGAGGGGGGAAATGGTCCCATAAAATCAATACCCCAACAGTCAAAAATTTCAATTATCAGAATGGGGTTTAGAGGCATCATGTTTCTTCTTGAAATATTTCCCAACCTTTGACATCTATCGCAAGTTAAACAAAAAGCATGGACATCTTTGAAAAGTGTGAGCCAGTAAAATCCATACTATAGGATTTTCACAATGGTTTTTCTAGATGAAAAATGGTCACCACATGCTTTAGAATGACAAAATGCTATTACCTGTTTGCTTTCCTGAGCGGGGATGCAATATCTTATGATTTGATCCTTACAGTACTTAAATACGTATAGATCTTCCCAAAAGAAGTTGCAAACCTCTCTCAGAAATTTTTTTTTGTCCGTAGGGGAAAAGAACGGATGGAGCGTTCCAGTAGCAAGAAAATTAGCAATATTAGCGTACCCTGAGGTCTCATCAATTATGAACAGTTGTTCATCGGAGAATTTTTCATTGATTGGCATTCCATCCTCGTAAAATTCGTAAGTTAACCTATACAAATGGTCTGCCACCACATTCTCAACACCCTTTTTGTCCTTAATGACCAAGTCAAACTCTTGAAGTAAGAGTATCCATCGCAAGAGCCTTGGTTTAGCATCTTTTTTTGTGAGCAGAAATTTTAGTGCTGCATGGTTAATGAATATAGTAACCGAAGAACCAACAGATAAGAACGAAATTTTTCCAAAGCATAAACTACTGCAAGCAATTCTTTTTCAGTTGTTGAATAATTCATTTGAGCGTCATTCAAAGTTTAATTTGCATAGTAAATGATGATTAACCTTAAGTAATATATAAATTAAAACAATAATAAAGTAAAATTAGTGTGATAAAATAACTAAAAGCTAGCAATTAGAGTCAATTAGGGTTTGTGCGGTAATTAGGATTTTATGTGTGTTATATGTATAAGTTGCAGGTTTAATGCAGACTTACTACACAATACAGGGAACCAAGTTGGAAAACTTAAAAGAATACAGGCCAAAGTGTAATTTCCCAACAAGA
The DNA here is from genome assembly GCA_963454935.2 of Ilex paraguariensis. Taxonomy (NCBI): domain Eukaryota; kingdom Viridiplantae; phylum Streptophyta; class Magnoliopsida; order Aquifoliales; family Aquifoliaceae; genus Ilex; species Ilex paraguariensis. The sequence goes on along the minus strand of CAUOFW020001175.1, from coordinate 43,060 downwards.
AGAGTTAGCGTACAACGCAAGTGGGAATTTCCAGCAAAGCATCACCATCCAGACAGTGGTGATGGTGTTTGGAAGGGCCCCCTTGATCCTATCTCCAGCCTTCCACCTCCTGCTTTTTCAAATGGCTATAAATAGCCATGCCTTGATTCGTTCCTCAACAGGCCAGAACCAAGAAGCTTCAAAGAGAAATCCAAGAGAGGAAAAGAAAAGAGAAAAGAGAAAAGAGAAAAAATAAAAAGAGAAGTGCAACACAATCCGGTCTGTGATACACTTTAGTCTGAACTCTATACTTTTACATTTTTGTAATATCTTTCTACTAGGATAGTTGAACTACTGCCACTTTTTTGTCTTAACTGATAATAAAAGTGGTTGTGTTTTAGTTGTTCCTTGTGAAAGACATTTTAAATACTGTCTTTTAATTTTAGTTTTAATGAAAATTGCTCACACTCCTTGCTTGTCTATAGCAATGGGGCGTGAGTAGTTTCGTATATCCTCCAGTGAGAGGTAAACATACGTACAAATACTGATGTCTTATTTATTTTTTATTTATCCATGTATTATATGCTTAATGTGTGATATAATGATGTGCATAATTCTAATGTTGTGCCTTGAATTATGTCGTCAATGCATCATATAACCCGCCGGTTAAACAACTACGGTGTTCTTACCGGTATGGCTTGTCCTCCACCAGAATGCTGAGGATGTTCTACTGATGTGTGGTACAGAACCTAAATGATCCTCATGAATGACTTGTCCTTCTGGGTTATTAGGGTTATTTAAATACTATATATAACTATGTTGCTAGTATGACAACCATGACATTCCTACCAGTATGGCTTGTCCCCCACCAGAATGTTGAGGATGTTTAACTGGTATATACATACATATATATATATATATATATATTAATATTACAAATGACCTATTTTGTAAGTCAAGTATTTCTCATGAATGGCTTGTCCTTCTGGTTTACTTGAATTAGTCAATTGGTACATCTATAACCAGTTTTCCTAAGAAGTTGCTGTGTTATGCTATAATACCACCAGTTAACCTAAGACGTGGTTGTGTTATGGTTTAATATGTACACACTTATAATCATGAGGTCAAGTGAATAACTCAAGTATTCCTTATGAACGGCTTGTCCTTCTGGTTTGCTTAGGTTAATCAATTGACGTGGATATAACTAGTTAGCCTAAGAAGCAACTGTGTTATGATTTATTACACCCAGTTAGCCTAAGAAGCGGCTATGCTATGGTTTATATACATCAGACCAACCAGTTGACTTGCCAATAAAATGGGAGTTAATCTTGGTACAATAGCATTTCCAATATTTAACCAGTATAATGCATATGGAATCCTTAAACTGAAGAATACTTTTTATTATTGTCTTAATCTATCTGCTCATTTACATTTCTTAGACTAGTTATCAATCTAAGCTCACATCACAAGCTATCACATGTTGTCCTATTTAAATTAGCAACTTGACTATTTTATTTTGTTTCCAAATTATTAAAACTCTTTGTGGGATCGATACTTGGACTTAAATCTGAGAAAACTACAATTTGACCACTAATACTTCAGTGTATAATATTAATCCGATCACTAAAAAGTGCAAATCAAGTTTTTGGCGTCGTTATCGGGGAGTTACGGTAATTTGAAATTAGATAAAATACAAAAGTTGTTTAGTTGTGTTATATGTATATAAAGTGTGTTTTCTTTTTTTTTGTTTATGTCTGTTCATTCGTTAGTAGGATCTGTAAATCAATTATCTCCTTCGTCTCCTTCGTCTTCATCATCTTCATCTACTCAAGAATCATTTGAACTAAGTATGGCTAGAAACGTACCTAATAAAGAATAACTTAGAGAACAGGAAGTAGTTCTAAATATTCAACCATTAAGAAAATACCTACATCCAAAATGAACTAATGTCCCATCATGCTTTTCTTTTCCAACTGATGTTCCAAACCTTAATATTAAGCCATGAACAATACAATTGTTACCACTATAAAATCCGGGAAAAAAAATTTAAACTTTTTTGGAAAAAGGGCAAAATGATAATTTGCCACTATAATGCAGGTTTAAAATCTATATTTTTTAGAGCTCGGATGACACAATGGACCTCACCGTTGGATTCGTATCGCAAAATCGAGTTATCCTGTCAATTTTCGTTGAATTTTGAGATAGTCGAATTTTGCACTTTTTTACAAGACAATTGGGTGACGAATGACCTTTCAAAGGTTCCCAAAAAATAAATTTATAAAATTTACTTAAAATTAATTAAAATTTTAAATACAATTAATTTGAAGTTAAACCAGGATGAAATGAATCGTTTCGGGGTTCGTATCAGGAGAAGACTCGTATTCGGGGCCTCAATAATGAAGAAGAGCCAACTTGTGGCTTTGGTGGCATATTTTGTGTAATCTTTGTTGACAAAATATTTTAACATGTAAAAAAATATGCAAATGCTTGTAATAGAACTTGTATGGATCATGTATAATGTAGAAAATGTAATTATACATGTTTGGAATGGATTTGGAAAGGTTTTGAGTGGATTGGAAATGAAAAACTGAAGAGGCATAAAATTCTGGGCAAAACCTTCACAACAACCTTCCGAAAGGTTAAGGCAGAGTTTTGGTCCAGCAGGAAAAACCTTCCGGAAGGTTAGTGTAAATTGAATTCCAGTAAACAAAACCTTCTGGAAGGTTTTTCAAAAATCTAAAATTTTAAAAATGCATTGCCATGCTTTTGGGCTATGTGTTCTTTGGTTCCAATGACTTAAATGGACTTTAAATGAGACACATTGGGTTATGTTGAACCTCAATGGGATTAAATGAATTAATGGAAACATGGATCCACGCATGGGTTATAATCCTAGTTACAAGGATGTGATAGACGTGATATCGAGTTATGTGACAATTACGGGTATTTTCGCTGGTTAACAAGAGGTCAACGAGATCCCCGATTTTAAGGGCGTCACAGCTTGGTATCAAAGCATAGGTATACAATATACCTAGGGCTTGCTGGGCATTGGGTTTAGACCATTGCATGCATTGTACATTTCATCTTATGTGCTTACATTTTGTTACATGATTACGCGCTATGTGATTATGTGCATGATATACATGGTTAAAATGTATATGGAAACGGACATTAGGGTTATAAAACATAACCTTGGGAGTCAAAAAAGAAAAGAACATAATAGTTCAAGGTATAAATGTCTACTAATGGGTGGTATAGATTCTACTAGTGAAACAAGGAGGTAAATCTCAATGTTTCAAGATTGGTCCTTATCATGGGATACTTAATAAATGCTCTATTGCTATCTGGCATGTGTGTAGATGGTAAATCAAGGAAGAGGACGCCGAGGCGGTGGGTGGAACAACCAACCACCACCGGCCTTTGACCAACACGCCTTTGTAGAGGCTATTGGTGCGACGGCGGCTACCATTGCACAAGCTAGTGCAATTGGGAGTCAAGGAGGCATAAGTCACCTCCAGGAGTTCAAGGCACATCAGCCTCGGATCTTCATGGGAGGGGCGGATCCTATCGTGGTTGACCATTGGTTCCGTCAAGTTGATAAGGTATTGAGGGCTATAGAGATCACCTCCAACGCCACCAAGATAACCCTAGCTACGTTTCAGCTAGAGGGACAATCACAATTGTGGTGGGATTGGGTGAAAGACTCCAAGAACTTGGAAGTAATGACATGAATAGAGTTTAAGGAGCTCTTCATGGGCAAGTATTTCCCGGCAGCCGGAACACATGCAAAAGACTGGGAGTTCTTGGACTTCCGACAAGGGACGATGACGGTGATGAAATACGTGGCTAAATTCTCAGAATTAGCACGTTTCGCTGATGACTATGTGGCCACTGACATGGCCAAGGTGAGGAAGTTCGAGGATGGCTTAAAGTTGTCCATTCGAAGCAAGATTGTGGGTCTTCTTTTGCAAGACTTGGACTCGATAGCCATGACAGTTATGGCCATTGAGAGAGAGGTAGAAGATGCACTGAACATCCGGGAAGCGGGTGTTAAAGACAAGAAGAATGAGGGTCAATCCTCTTCTTCTAGCTCGGGGAAGAAACAGAGGACTTCTACTCCTCAAGGATTCCAAGGACAGGGTCGCGGTCATCAAGGTCAAGGTCAGGGTCAATCCTCCCAAGGTGGGAGACACTTCAGGGCTTCCAGCCAGGCAGGCTCACGAGCATGTTTTCATTACCACCAACCGGGTCACATGAAACGGGATTGCCCTCAGAGACAGGGATCCCAGGATTACGCATCATCTCAGTCCCACACTTTGGTAGGGCAACCATAGATGCATTATACTCCTCACTATCCCACCATGGGCTAGGGGAGCCAGTATCAGTTTTAGGGTGCTACATAAGCCCCTACTACTTCACGTGCAGGAACTCCACGAGGAGGCCAACTAGGCCAAGGCATAAGTAGAGGCCGAGGACAGGGCTCACAAGTCGGCACTTCGACAACCCAGGGGCGTGTCTACACCATTGTGCCACAAACTGAGCCGACAGATCCGTCGGTGATACATGGTACATTCTTACTCTCTCGCTTATGGGCTTGAGTGTTATTTGATTCTGGTGCATCACATTCATTTATTATTGTATCTTGTGTGAAAGACTTGGGCTTAGAGATTGAAACCTTGGGAATGCCAATGCATGTCAGTTCTCCCCTAGAAGCTAGGGTGATGGTGGACCAGATATGTCGGGGTTGTGAGTTAGAGATCTTGGGGATTCTACTCACCGTGGACCTTAGGGTCATGGACATGTCAGAGTTTGATGTGATCCTTGGGATGGATTGGTTGGTGGCACATCGGGTCGTTATTGATTTTGATAGGAAGAGGGTCACTGCTTACACATCTGATGGTGTTTGTTTTAAGTTCTAGGGGAAAAACATGATGCTTTACCCCAAGCCGTGTATAACTCTAGATGGCACGGATAGTTGATGGGTTGGCTTCCAAGCCTTATCCTGGAGGACGAGGCGAGACAAGAGTTAGGTCTACCTAGGGTGGTATGTGAGTATGAGAATGTCTTTTCAGACAAACTACCGGGATTGCCTCCACGTAGAGATGTAGCTTTTAACATTAAGTTGCATCCCGGTACGTTGCCTATTTCTATGACTCTGCATAGGATGGCACTAGCTGAGTTGCAGGAACTTAAGGTCTAGTTACAAGAATTATTGGACAAGGGCTTCATTAGACCGAGCACTTCACCGTGGGGCGCTCCGGTGTTGTTTGCTAAGAAGAAGGACAAAACCCTTCAACTATGCATAGATTATCGACAGTTGAATAGGGTTACTATCAAAAATAGATATCCCTTGTCAAGGATAGATGACTTATTTGATCAGCTGAGAGGGGCGCAAATCTACTCCAAGAGAGATCTTCACACCAGTTACCATTAGTTGAGGGTTAGAGAGGCTGATATCCCTAAGATGGCGTTTTAGACGTGGTATGGGCATTTCGAGTTTACAGTCATGCCTTTCGGATTGATGAATGCTCCAGACGCATTCATGGATCTCATGCATAAGGTGTTTCTACCCTACCTAAATGAGTTTGTTATAGTCTTTATTGACGATATCTTGATCTACTCCAAGTCTCAGGAGGAGAATGAGGATCACTTAAGGATTGTTCTCCAGACCTTGAGAGATTATCAGTTGTACGCCAAGTTCAGCAAGTGTGAACTTTGGCTTACTGAAGTGAATTTTTTGGGACATGTAGTGTCAGCTTCAGGTGTATCCATGGACCCAAAAAAGGTGGAAGCAGTTATGAATTGGGAGAGACTGAAGTCAGTCTTCGAGATACACAGTTTCTTGGGATTGGCAGGGTACTACAGGAGGTTCATTGAGGACTTCTCTTGATTAGCTGCTCCTATAACCAAGTTAACCCGGAAAAAGGTCAAGTTTGAGTGGAATAATGCTTGTTAGAAGGCATTCCAAGAGTTGAAGCGGAGACTTACATCATCTCTTATTCTGATAGTTCTGAAAAGGGGACAGAGGTACACGGTGTATTGTGATGCCTCAAAGAATGGACTCGGTTGTGTATTGATGCAGTTCGGGAGGGTTGTAGCTTATGGTTCTTAGCAGTTAAAGAATCACGAGCAGAATTACCCCTACGCACGACATGGAGTTGGCGGCCATTGTCTTTGCCTTGAAGGCTTAGCGCCACTACCTGTATGGTAAACAGTTTAAGGCATTTTCAGACCACAAAATTTTGAAGTACATTTTTACACAGCAAGACCTCAACATGAGGCAACGCATGTGGATGGAGTTTCTGGAGGACTACAACTTCACTTTGCATTACCATCCCGATAAGGCAAATGTGGTGGCTAATGCACTCAGCCAAAAGTCAAGGGGAGTCTTGGCTAGTGTAGCTTCTCGGGAGAGGCAGATGATCGAGACTGTAGGACAGTTCGGGCTACACTATGGAGATTAGACTCAGGGTACTTTGGGAAGTTTAGTGGCTACACCTTCCCTATTGAGCAGAGTGATTGAGTCACAGGGACAAGACACAGAGTTAGTGTCCATTAGGGGCCGAGTACAGGCAGGTACAGGTGACGAGGGTTGGGCCATTCACTCGGATGGTAGTCTTCAGTTTAGGTGAAGGATTATGGTTCCCCAGTCTACGGAGTTGAGAGAAGAGATTCCTAGAGAGTTTCATTGCTCTTATTTTGCTGTACATCCAGGTGGCACGAAGATGTACTATGATCTTCGTCGGCAGTATTATTGGAATGGAATAAAGAGAGATGTTGGAGACTTTGTCAGACGATGTCTCACATGTCAGCAGGTCAGGGCTGCACACCAGAGACCAGCAGGATTACTCCAGCCTTTGGAGGTAGTTGAGTGGAAGTGGGAGTATATCACGATGGATTTTGTGACTCACTTGCCATAGACATCATGGGAACATAACACGGTGTGGGTGATAGTAGACCAGCTTACGAAGTCGGCACACTTCTTGGCGGTGCAGATGACCTTCACTCTGGAAGAATTCTACAAGGTGTATATACGGGAGATTGTCCGGTTGCATGGGGTGCCCGTATCTATAGTATAGGATCGGAATCCTAGGTTCATGGCTCATTTTTGGAAGAGTTTTCAGCGAGTCATGGGGACACAACTAATGATGAGCACTGCTTTTTATCCCCAAACAGACGGTCAGTCTGAGAGGACATGCTACGGGCATGTGTCCTAGATCTCAAGGGTAGCTGAGAAGATCACTTGCCTTTAGTAGAGTTTGCCTATAATAACAGTTACTAGGCGAGCATACAAACGGCACCCTATGAGGCATTACATGGGAGGCCATGTCGATCTCCGATTTGTTGGACGGAGGTGGGAGAGAGACCCTCTACGGGTCTGGATTTGATCAGAGACACCTCGGAGAAGGTGGACTTGATTTGGAAGCGTCTTCTTACGGCTCAAAGCCGACAAAAGAGTTATGCCGACAAACGGCGACGACCTCTGGAGTTTGAGGTGGGAGATCATTTCTTCTTGAAGGTGATGCCTAAAAGAGGAGTGGTCAGGTTTGGCAAGCGGGGAAAGCTGTCACCGAGGTATATCGGGCCCTTTGAGGTACTCGAGAGGGTGGGTATAGTTGCTTACCGGTTGGCGTTACTGCCAAATCTATTGGGTGTTCATGCGGTATTCCATGTCTCTATGCTCCGAAAATACACCCCGGATCCGACTCATGTGGTGGATTGGGGAGAGCTTGTGGTTGATGTTGATGGGACTTTTGAGGAAGGACCGATGCGCATCATGGATAGCCGAGAATAGGTTTTTCGAGGCAAGACCGGGAGGCTAGTTAAGGTGCTGTGGCAGAACCGAGGAGTGGAGAACGCAACATGGGAACGCAAGGACACTATCCGTACCAGTTATCCTTTCTTATTCGAGGATGGAGGTACATTACTATAATCATTTAATATTATATGACTGTTACATATGCATGTGATTGAATGTGTATCTATATGTGAATTTTGGGGACGAGATTCTTTTAAGGGGGGAGAATGTGAATCCCAGGGAAATTTGAACTTTTTTCGACAAAGGGCAAAATAGTAATTTGCCACTATTATGCGGGATTAAAATGCATATTTCTATAGTGCTCAGATGAAGCAACAAACTTCACCATTAGATTCGTATCACATAATTGAGCTGCTATGTCAAATTTTATTGAATTCTGAGATAGTCGAATTTTACACATTTTTCGAGACGATTGGGTGACGAATAAACTTTTAAAGGTCCCCAAAAATGAAAAATATAAAATTTCCTTATAATTGAATAAAAGTTCAAATAAAATTGATTTGAACTAAAATCAAAATTTAATTAAGTCGTTTCAGGTTAAAACGGACCCGAAAGTGATAAACGAGCGGGACAATATGGACCGCGCAGTTAAAAGTATAAATAGGAGCTAAATATATAAAAAATCAGATATTTCTCACCACTTGGCTGGCTGTGTTCAGACGTTGAAGGGAGAGAAGAGAGAAATTATTTCTTCAAGGCTTTCTTCTTCGTTTCAAGAAGTTCCGTCAATCGGAATTGCTTGATCCAAGGATTAAAGTTGGTCTACACGACGAGGGCTACGCGTACGTACCAAGAACGAGGGATTTCACCGAAGACCCAAGGGGGAGATTTGGGGAAATCAAAGGTTTTGGGGCTAAGGAGGTGCCTAGAAGCTTTCTATCTTCATCTCACGCTCCTAGAGGTAGGGTTTCTCCTACCTTGGTTTATTTTCTTACCTAGATGTCATATGAAATGGGCAAGGGGAATACATTGACCTAGGTTCTTAACTAGGGTTATGGATATGTGGACAAAGGTATATGGAATTGGCCTAGGCAAGTTCCTAGTTACTTTTGGTATAGGGGATTCACTTGTGAAATTGTGGTTATTTGATAAATGTTGTTATTGTACCTTGTGAATGACTTGGACTAATTTATGTGATAACATGAATTATTTGCTTGTGAGGTGTCTAGCTAAATGCCTACGTGGAATTTAGTTGGTATGGTATGAGTTTGTATAACATGCCATGAGTTTTGTTGAGAAAACATGAGTAAAGATATGTTGTTAATATACTAACCTCATGTTTATTGGTGGTGATTATATGCAATTGATATTAATTGTCATGTTGTGTGTTGAGATTGGTTAAATAGCTCATTTGGCATACATTATATTTGAGCATGACATCGGTATTGCAATGGTGCATCACATTGCATTTGTAAGGGAAAATGCATCCATGGCCATGAGTATGGGTGTGTGAGTGCATGGTTGGATTAATCACCACATTTGGTGTTTTAATGGGTGGGCTCGAGAAAGTGGGGTTGCAAATCCTACTGAGTCGCACGGTTGCATACATGAAAGCTTGTGTCAAGTATAGCAAGAAGGGATAGATCCCCCCTCGAGTTCAAGTATAGCAAGAAGGGATAGATCCCCCCTCGAGTGCAAGACCCGGTTATTGGTTTATACACTTCCGACGGTGTAACTCCAAAAAAAAGTGTATTGGTGTGTGGAGCTGGTGGTGCAACACCAAAAGTCCACTACCCAAATAAAGACACATGGTTTTGGTTAAATAAAGGATCCATTTGATGGGAAACATCTAGAAATGTATTGGTTTTTATGAACATATAAGTTTGTTTTCAAATGATCTTTGAATGTATTTCATAAAAGATGAATGTTCTACACTTGCATTGCATAGTGTGGTGAGAGTCGGTGAAGGTTCTGGTTGAGATGCGTGAGTGAATTTCATTTCATTCATGGCATGGCATGGTAGATTCCAACATGAAACATATATGTTATTGATTGGCATGATTGAAGAATTGTGAATGTCATATGCGAACATTTCATATGCATTTAGATTGGGGAGTAGCCTCTGTAGGATATTTTGTACTAGGCGTTAGCTCACCCTATATGCGAAACATTTCAGGTGTGGGGTTCGTACTAGGAGAAGACTCGCATTTGGGGCCTCAAAAATGAAGAAGAGCCGACTTGTGGCTTTGGTGGCATATTTTGTGTAATCTTTGTTGAAACAATGTTTTAACATGTAAAGAAATATTCAAATGCTTGTAATAGAACTTGTATGGATCATGTATAATGTAGAAAATGTAATTATACATGTTTGGAATGGATTTGGAAAGGTTTTGAGTGGATTGAAAATAAAAAACTGAAGAGGCATAAAATTTTGGGCACAACCTTCTGGAAGGTTAATGCAAACTTTTGGTCCAGCAGGCAAAACCTTCCGAAAGGTTGAAGAAAACCTTCCAGAAGGTTAGTGTAACAAAACCTTCTAGAAGGTCTATGTAAAACTTTCCGGAAGGTTTTTCAAAAATCTAAAATTTTAAGAATGCATTGTCATGCTTTTGGGCAATGTGTTCTTCGGTTCCAATGACTCAAATGAACTTTAAATGAGACACTTTGGGATATGTTGAACCTCAATGGGATTAAATGAATTAAAAGGAACATGGATCCACGCATGGGTTGTAATCCTGATTACAGGGATGTGATAGATGTGATGTCGAGTTATGCAACAATTACGGGTATTTTTGTGAATTGACGGGAGGTCAATGGGACCCCCGGTTTTAGGGGCGTCACATTTTGCACCTATTATGCAACCCCCTGACTGGTCGCTACCTTTTGAAATAATGTGTGATGCAAGTGATTATGCGGTAGGAGTTGTACTAGGGCAAAGAAAAGAGAAAAAACCTTATGTTATATACTATGCAAGTAAAACTCTAAATGATGCACAAATGGACTATTCAACTATAGAAAAAGAATTACTTGCTGTTGTATTTGAATTAGATAAATTTCGTTCATATCTGGTTGGATCATCAATCGTTATATTTACTGATCATGAAGTTTTAAAATACCTACTTACAAAGAAAGATGCCAAACCACGTCTTCTACGTTGGATATTATTACTACAAGAATTTGATTTAATCATCAAAGATAAGAAAGGAGTTGAAAATGTGGTAGCAGATCACTTGTCAAGATTAAACTATGAAATAAAGGAAGAACCAACTCCGGTTAAAGAAACTTTTCCAGATAAACAACTATTTGCAATAATAGAAGTACCATGGTATGCAGATATAGCTAATTATTTAGCCTCTGGTACCATTCCCTCTAATTATACCTGGTCTGATAAGAATAAATTTCTAAGTGAAGTACATAACTTTTTCTGGAAAGAGTCTTATCTGTTTAAATATTGTAAAGAACAAATTATAAGGCGTTGTGTACCTAATCATGAAATAGGTCAGGTAATTCAGTTTTGTCATTTCGAAGCTTGCGGAGGTCATTTTGCTTCAAAGAAAACCGCTGCTAAAATTTTGAAGTGCGGATTTTATTGGCCAACTATATTTAAAAATGTTCATTTCTTTTGTTTAAATTGTGACAGATGTCAAAGAATGTGGAATATTTCGAAAAGAAATATAATGCCGTTAAACCCTATTTTAACTATCAAAATTTTTTATTGTTGAGACATCGATTTTATGGGTTCATTCCCCCCATATTTTGGATATCTATATATATTGGTTGCAGTCGACTATGTCTCTAAATGGGTAGAGGCAATTCCATGTAGAAATAATGATCACAAAACAATGATCAAATTTTTGAAAGAAAATATTTTGTCCAGATTTGGAATTCCTCGAACCATTATAAGTGACGGTGGATTACATTTTTGTAATAAAATTTTTGAAAATCTTATGAAACAATATTCAATTTCACATAAAATATCCACTCCGTACCATCCATAGACAAGTGGACAGGCTGAATTAGCTAATAGGGAGATAAAATACATTTTAGGAAAAAAATTAAATCTAGATCGTAAAGATTGGTCCTTAAGGTTGACTGATACACTTTGGGCTTATCGTACTACATATAAAACTATTTTAGGGATGTCTCCTTATTGGTTAATATATGGAAAACCATGTCACTTGCTTGTAGAATTAGAACATTGAGCATATTGGGCAATCAAAATGATGAATTTTGATATAGACAAAGTTGGAATAGCTCGTAAACTTCAAATAAGTGAATTAAAGGACTTAAGAAATGAAGCCTATGAAAATACAAAAATTGCTAAATTAAGAACAAAAATTTTTCATGATAAAAATATCATGCGAAAATCTTTGGAACCATCTCAAAAAGTGCTATTCTATAATGCAAAACTTCGTTTATTCCCTGGAAAATTAAGATCAAGATGGACAGGTCCTCATATTGTCAAGCAAGTTTTTGATTATGGAGCAATTGAAATTGAAAATCCATTAACTGGAAATATCTTTAAAGTCAATGTCAAAGACTTAAACCATATTATGATGGATTTACTCAAGAAATAACTTATGTACAACTTTTTGATCCTGTTTATATTGATGTTTAATTCTCAATGAAAATTACTAATGAATTGTAATTTATTTGACAAAGTATCTTCTGAGTAACAGCCAGACATCCCAATCGGTGAAATGATAAAAGATTGTCAAATTTCCCTATCCATGTTAACTATCACTGTTTTCACATTTCAGATAATGTTTAAAATAAGTTGGGGAGGTAAGAATGCAATTTTAGTATTCATATTTAAAGTACTTATTTTGTTTTAATATTAATGTTGAGTTTGTCTTTGTAACTGGCAGACGTTAAAGAACCAGATAGAGAGTCAAAATAAAAACAAACAAAACCCCTTAGTTAAATTACTTTATGTACAATGGATGAAAAACTATTTTGGTTAAGTTTAATTCTACTGCATCATCTTCCAAAAGATATTCATGCATTGATCATGAAAAAAGCCAGAAAAGTCAGAAATTTAGAAATTTTCAAAATTCAAGCACGACCCCTGTGTGGAAAAAGTACATTTGCAAAAAATCGACGAGCCAATCGTCTCAGTGGTTGTGTAAGATGCGGTCGTTTACAACATTTAAGAAAATATAATTAGTGTACGAAACCAATTTCAAGCCTAGCATTAGATCTTTTACGGTGGATTAGGTATGGACAGAGTAAGGATTTTCCTGAGGCGTCATCCTATTCTACCCTAATGTTAACAAGATACGTAACAAATGAAGTTAATTGTTTTACTGGTAATATTGATCCAGATAGTTCTGACCCTGAAATAATATGATCATAACTTTTGGAAGAATTGTACATACTTGTAAATATTTGTAAATAAATAGTTAAGTAAAGATTTATAAATATTTGTAAATAAAGGTTTATAAGTATTTGTAAATAACTATAAATTAATTAGGAAACGCAGTAAATATGAAATAACAAATAAAATAAATAAAAACCCACCAATTTTTCTGACAAGAAAAAGAGTGGTTAACAAAGTTTAGTAGAATATAAAAAGAAATTATTGCAGGAATTTAAAAAAACAAATTGCAAGAAATAAGAAAATTGTCAGTACAGTACACAAAGCAAAGAAAAAACCAAAAAGCAGCACCGTCCGAACGGTGGACTAGGCGTCCGAACGGTAGTGCTTTATTTATATACAGCCCCATGAAACTAACGGATCATTTCTACACTCCAAGAACATCAAAACTTAGGCCAACCGAGAATTCCAAAAGAAAAAGCTCTCAAATCTACTATACTCAGTCATTTTTCTTCAAATCTGTTCTGATTATTCTCTTACCCATTGCATTTTGAAGGTATCTACCAATTGGAATCAAAGGCAATGGAGAATTTACGAATAAATCAAGAAACAAATAGATTCAAGACAAAGAACGAGAGGATCTTCGAGTCGGGCACAAAGAGATCAACCCGAGCAACCTCAAGCACCTCCGCAACAACCAGTATTAGGAAATATATTCAACAAGATGATATTTGAGAATTTTGAAAAACAAGCTTGGTATGATGCTAATTTTCTGAATAAAACTATTATTTCTGAAAGGCCGGTTATTTATGAAGATTTTGAGAACATAGGAGTACATCAAATTCTTGCAACTAGAGGATGATTACAGTATGTCAGATTATATGTTCCTGCTTATGACTGTTTAGTCTGAGAATTCTATAGTGATGCTGAGATTATTGGGGAAAGACAATTGCGAATATTTATACGGGGTATTATTTTTCAAGTAACACCGGCTACTATTGCCAATTTTTTTTGACCCAGGCAAAGACCTAAAAACCCGCAATACCCATACATAGATTTGCCTGATTTAGATATCATAGGAAGAGAAGTGACATGTAATCCAGAATTTGGGTAGGGCAGACCAATTAAGTATATCAAGCAAGGAGATTTAACTGATAAATACCGTATTTTGAACTTGATAACTGTACACAGTTTGTTACCGCGTCCTCAAAAGAATCAAATCTACACTGAGCAAGCTTATTTTCTATATGCATTCGGGATGGGACATACCATTGATCTACCGAACCTAATCCTGAATCAAATGGTACTTGTTGTAGATAGAAAGAAACCTCATTTCCCTATGCCATGTTAGTTTCCCAACTGTGCAAGAATAAAGGTGTGATCATCGATCCAACAGGGAAGACTGTAGTCCATTCCGGCCCATTAGACAAAACTTCATTAAGAAAAATTCATGGAGGACAACCAGAGGTACCCCATCCACCACAAGAAAAATCATTCCAAGGCCCTGAAGAATTCATTCCACCAGAACAACAACAACCACAAGAGGATCAACCATACATACCAATGGATGACAGGACTGACAGACAAATTTTGCTAGGATTAGAGACTACTATCACCCAACTTGGTAACAGTATTGTAGATATCAACAAACGTATGGAGGATTATGAACAAAATCAAGCTGAAATCTTGAGCCTACTGATAGAACGTTTTGGAGGAGGCCCATCTACTTCCTAGAAAAAAATTGAAGATTCTATGAAAAACTCTACTATCTTTCACTCAGCTTTTTACTTATGCACTTGAACTTTAATTTATGTTTTGCACTTATTTTCTTTTGAGCATATATTTTAAAGTTGGTTGTTTTTGAACTTATGTGTGTTTTACCGAACCACCAAAAATGGAATTTGGGAAAAATCAAGGTTAGGGTTCCATTGGTGTTCTTGAAGGCTTTCTACATATATTTCATGCTTCAAGAGGTAGGATTCCTTCCTACTTTGGTTTATTTTCTTACCTAGGGTGTTATATGAGATGAGTAGGTTGTTA
This sequence comes from Ilex paraguariensis, assembly GCA_963454935.2. NCBI lineage: Eukaryota > Viridiplantae > Streptophyta > Magnoliopsida > Aquifoliales > Aquifoliaceae > Ilex > Ilex paraguariensis. Next base: position 27,965 of record CAUOFW020001175.1, on the reverse strand, counting down.
GAGACTTAACACTTACCATGTTTGTGAAATTGATGAAAATGGGTATTGAAATGGTTTGAAATAAATTTTCTATATTGGAATTAAAATGTGGAGATTACTTGTGTAATTCCATAGAGTTTGATATTATGTAGGCATGCTGTGTGTTTATATTATGCGTTTGTGATTAAAGTGTGTTATGGGTACATATTATGTAATAACATGCTTTGGATATATTATTGGATATTAAATGTTGATGTACATTTATTGACACATTAACATTGTGATAAAGTTTGGTGATTATATGCATATGATATAATTGGCCATGGAATATGTAGAAATGTGGTTAAACTTGCTCATGTGGCATTCATTACATATGGGCATGACATAATATAACAATGGTGCATTACATTGCATTTGCACAGAGGAACTGCATCCATAGCCATGAGTGTGGGTGTGTGTGTGCATGGTTGACATCAAACACCACGTAGGTGGATGATAGGTGGGTTCGGGAAAGTTGGATCCAAGATCCTACTGAATTGCACGGTTGCATGGAAAAAGAATTGCGTCGGGGTTTGCAATAAGAGCTAGACTATCCCTAGAGTGAGAGACCCGGTGATCAAATACGCACTCCGTTGGTATAAGAGCCTACAAAGTGTGTCGGTGTACGCAGAACTATTGGTGAAAGTCTATAAATTTTGTGTCGGTTGGGTGCCGTTGTGGAAGTCAATAAAAATTCACCCCAAGAAAGACCCGGATATATTTTTAAAAATAGTCATTGGGAGTGTAACGCCAATGGTGATGGCTTGGAAAGCCCGGTTTCATACTCATAGCATTGCATAGGTTAAAGGAGCCAAGGAGGGCTCGGGTTGAGGCTCATGAGTGGGTGTCATTGCATCTCATGGCATGACATGTTAGATTCCAACATATACTTGCTTAACCTTGATTGGAATGATTGTTGATTGTTAAATGAGGCATGTGAGCATTTCATATGCATTTAGGTTGGGGAGTAGCCTCTGTAGAAAATATTCTATTGAGTGTGGCTTACCCTATACGGGAAAATATTTAGGGTGCGAGATATGCTCTGGTGGAAGGCCCTCACATAGGGCCTGAAGGATGAAAAAAGCTGGGATGTGGCTTTATTTTGAGTTTTTTTTGTAAATAATTTTGAAAATTTAGTTTTGATATGTAAATTCATGGAAATGAATGTAATAGACTTGGTATGGTCCTTGTGTAATATGAAAATCTTCATATACATGTGTTGGATGGAAATAATATGACTTGAAATGAATTAAAAATGAAAAATAGGTGAAATAGGCAAATCTAGGCAAGACTTACCAGTAGATCACTGTCTAGTGGGCAAGACCAACCGGTAGAACCTACCGATAGGATCGTGTACAGGCAGAACTTTGTTTATCAAGCAAAATCTACCGGTAGGACTTTTCCAGTAGAAAAAACCTACTGGTAGGTCCTACTGGTAGGTTCTCTAAAAATCTGAAAATTTAAGACTGTCTTGCCATGCTTTTGGACCATGGATTCTTTAGTTCCAAGGATATAAATGAACATCAAATGAGGATAAATATTAGTATATTGGACCTTGGTTAGTCAAATGGTATAATGTACATAGGTTACACGTGTGAGTTATGATCCCGGTTAAGGGGATGCTATTGATGTGATGTCAGGTTGTGCGACAATCATGGGTACTTCCGCGGATTGACAGGTGGTCAACGTTTGAAAAAGGACCCCCTATTTTAGGGGTGTCACAGCTTGGTGTTAGAGCATAGGTGTACGATTTACCTAGGGCTTCATGGGGCATTGGTCTTGACCATTGCATTCATTGTGCATTTCATGCTATGTGCTTTAATATGATACGTGTTATGTGTTATATGTTATGTGAATGATATGCATGGTAAAATCTATATGAAAAAGAGATATTAGGGTTAGAAAACATAACCTTGGGAGTCGAAAAACAAGGTAACGGAATGGTTTAGGGTGTAAAGCTCTACTAGTGGTGGCATAAGCTCTACTAGGGAGACAAGGGGATGAATCTCAAAGTTTCAAAGTTAGTCCCCACTTTGGGATACTAAATTAGTGCTCTATTGCTGTCTTACATGTGTGTAGACGGCAAGTAAAGGAAGAGGACGCCGAGGCGGTGGGCAGAACAATAATCAACCACCACCAGCCTTCAACCCACAAGCCTTCATAGAGGCTATTGGTACTGTGGTTGCTACTATTGCACATACTAGTGCAAGTGTGCGACAAGAAGGCTCCAGTAACCTCCACAGGTTCAAGGCACACAATTCTCCAATTTTAAAGGAAGGGGCGATTCCGGTAAGTTGACAAGATTTTAGAGAAATGGAGATCACCTCCAATGTCATGAAGATAAGACTAGCTGCATTCTAGTTGGAGGGAGAAGCCCATCTGTGGTGGGATTGGGCAAAGGACTCCAAGAACTTGGAGACAATAACATGGGGAGAGTTCCAGGAGCTCTTATGGTCAAGTACTTCCCAACGGCTATTCGATATGCGAAGGCCAGGGAGTTCTTGGAATTGAAACACAAGACAATGACGGTGACAGAGTATGGGGCTAAAGTCATCGAATAAGCCCATTTTTCAAAAGATTATGTGGCAACCGACTTGGCCAAAGTGAGAAGGTTTGAGGATGGTTTGAAATTATCCATCAGGGGGAAAATTATAGGTCTCCACCTACTAGACTTGGACTCGATAGTCGAGACGGCCATGGCCATTGAGGGAGACATTGATGACGCAAGGAGCATCTAGGAGTCGGGTGCTAAGGACAAGAAAAAGGAGGGTCAATCCTCTTCTTCTAGCTAGGAAAAGAGGCAAAGGACTTTTACTCCTCAAATGCATCAAGGATAGGGCTACGGCTATAAAAGCTAAGACCAAGGTCAATCCCCCTAAGGTGGGAGAAATCAGAGGTCTTCCTATCAAGCAGGTCAGAGGACATGTTTCTATTGCCACCAGTCGGGTCACATAAAGCGGGATTACCCTCAGAGGCATGGGTTCCAGAGTTATGGGGCGTCTCAGTCCCAGTCATCGGTGGAACACACACACACACAACCGGGTAAGGGAAGTTAGTACCTGTTCTAGGTGTTACTCAGGCCCCTACCACTTTACGAGTGAGGACTCCATAATCAGGCCAGATGGGCTAGGGCATAGGTCAAAGCCGAGGATAGGGCATGCTGGCTGGGACTTTTGGGACCCAGGGGCGTGTCTATGCCATCATACCTCAGACTGAGCCAATCGATTAGTCGGTCATCCAAGATACATTTCTACTTTCTCGCTTATGGGCTAGGGTGTTATTTGACTCTAGTGCATCATATTCATTCATATCTGCATCATGTGTGAGGGATCTAGGCTTAGAGGTTGATACCTTGGAAAAGCCAATGTATGTAAATTCACCCCTAGGAGCTAGGATGTGTGTTGATCAGATATGTCGGGGTTGTGAGTTAGAGATCTTAGGGATTCTACTCACCGTGGACCTTAGGGTCATGGACATGTCAGAGTTTGATGTCATCCTTGGGATGGATTGGTGGTAGCACATTGCGTCGTCATCGATTGTGATTGAAAAAGGGTAACTGCCTACACACTGGACGGTGTTTGTTTCAAGTTTAGGGGAAAAACACGATGCCTTATCCCAAGCTGTGTATGACTCTAGATGGCATGGGCAGTTGATGAGTTGGCTTGTGAGCCTTACTTTGGAGGATGAGGTGAGACATGAGTTGGGTCTACCTTGAGTTGTCTGTGAGTATAAGGACATTTTTCTGGACAAACTACCGGGATTACCTCCATATAGGAATGTGGACTTTAGCATCAAGTTACATCCCGGCACATCGCCTATTTCTATGACTCCACATAGAATGGCACTGGCAGATTTACAGGAACGCAAGGTCCAATTGCAAGAATTGTTGAACAAAGGTTTTATTAAACCGAGCACTTCACCATGGGGAGCTCCGGTGGTATTTGCCAAGAAGAAGGACAAAACCCTTCAGCTATGTATAGACTACCAACAGTTGAACAGGGTTACTATTAAGAATAGATACCCTTTGCCAAGGATTGAAGATCTGTTTGATCAGTCGAGGGGAGCGCGGGTCTACTCCAAGATAGATCTTCACACTGGCTACCATTAGTTGAGGATTAGGAAGACATATATCCCTAAGCGTTTAGAACGTGGTACGGGCATTTTGAGTTCACTGTGATGCCCTTTGGATTGACAAATGCCCCGACGGCATTCATGGATCTCATGCATAGGTTGTTCCAACCCTATTTAGATTAGTTCATCATAGTGTTTATTGATGGCATCCTAGTCTACTTCAAGTTTGAGGAGGAACATAAGGGTCACTTAAGGATTGTTCTCTAGACCTTAATAGACCACCAGTTGTACGCCAAGTTCAGCAAGTGTGAATTTTGGCTTGCGGAGGTAAAATTTTTTGGACACGTGATGTCAGCTTCAGGTGTATCTATGGACCCAGAGAAGGTTAAGGAGGTTCTAAATTGGGAGAGGCCAAAGTTAGTCTTTGAGATACGTAATTTCTTGGGATTGCCAGGATACTACGGAGATTCATTGAAGACTTCTCCTGATTAGTTGTAGCTATGATGAGATTGACCTGAAAAGAGGTCAAGTTTCAATGGGATGATTCATGTGAGAAGGCATTCCAGGAGTTAAAGGGGAGGCTTACTTTAGCTCCTATTTTGATAGTCTCGGAGAGGGGATAGATGCATATAGTGTATTGTGATGCCTCTAGAGATGAACTTGGATGAGTTTTGATGCAGTCGGGAAGGTGATGGCTTATGGTTCTCGCCAACTAAAGAACCACGAGCAAAATTACCCTACATATGATATGGAGTTAGCGGCCATTATTTTTGCCTTGAAGGCTTGGCTCCATTATCTATATAGTGAGCAGTTTGAGGTGTTCTCGGACCACAAGAGTCTGAAGTACATCTGTACACAGCAGGACCTCAATATGAGGCAATGTAGGTAGATGGAGTATTTGGAAGAATACGACTTCACTTTGCATTACCATCCCGATAAGGCAACCGTGGTGGCTAATACACTTAATCGGAAGTCATGGGGAGTCTTAGCTAGTGTGGCTTCCCAAAAGTGGCAAATGCTCAAGACTATGGGATAGTTCGAGTTACACTACATGGATCAGGCTCAGAGTGTTTTAGGGAGTTTGGTGGCTACGCCCTCCCTATTGAGCAGGGTGATTGACTCCTTGGGACAGGACCTAGAGTTATTATCTATTAGGAATCGAGTGTAGGCAGGTACCGATGACGAAGGCTGGGCCATTCACTTGGATGACAGTCTTCGGTATAGGGGAAGGGTTGTGGTTCTCTAGTTAGCAGATCTGAGAGAGGAGATCCTTAGGGAGTTCCAATGCTCTTGATTTGTTGTGCATCCAAGTGGCACGAAGATGTACCATGATCTTCGTAGCCAATATTATTAGAGCAGAATGAAGAGACACATTGGGGCCTTTGTCAGACGATGTCTCACGTATCAGCAGATTAAGGCTGAGCACCAAAGACCAGAAGGGTTGCTCCAGACTTTGGAGGTAACTGAATGGAAGTGGGAGCGTGTCACGATGGACTTTGTGACTCACTTGCCACAGACATCGCGGGGACATGACGTGGTGTGCGTGATAGTAGACCGGCTTACGAAGTCGGCACATTTTTTGGCAGTGTGGATAACCTTCAGACTGGATGAATTCTATAGATTGTATATACGGGAGATTATATAGTTGCATGGGGTGCTCATATCTATTGTATCAGATTAGGATCCCAAGTTTACGACTCACTTTTGGGAGAGTTTCCAACGGGCCATGGGGACATAATTAATGATGAGCACAACTTTTCATCCCCAGACAGATGGACAGTCGGAGAAGACCATCTAGATATTAGAGAAAATGCTACGAGCACGCATCTTAGACCTCAAGGGTAGCTAGGAAGAGCATTTACCCTTAGTGGAGTTCGCCTACAACAACATTTATTAGGTGAGCATTCAGATGGCACCCTATGAGGCACTATATGGAAGGTCTTGTCGTTCTCTGGTGTGCTAGACGGAGGTGGGAGAGAGACCCTCTATGGGTCTGAATTTGATCAAAGACACCTCAGAGAAGGTGGACTTGATATGAAAGCGCCTTCTTACGACTCAGAGCCGATAGAAGAGCTACACCGATAGACGATGACAACCTCTAGAGTTTGAGGTGAGAGATCACGTCTTCTTGAAGGTGATACCTAAGAGGGGAGTGGTCAGGTTCAAAAAACAAGGAAAGCTATCACTAAGGTTTATCGGGCCATTCAAGGTACTCGAGAGGGTGGGTACAGTGGCTTACAGATTGGCATTGTCGCCAAATTTATCGTGTGTTCATGTTGTGTTCTATGTCTCTATGCTTCGAAAGTATACTCTAGATCCGACACATGTAATGGACTGGGGGTGAGTTGATTGTTGATGTGGATAGGATCTTCGAAGTGGGACCAGTGCATATCATGGATAGCCAGGAGCAAGTTTTGTGAGGCAAGACTGTAAGGCTAGTGAAGGTGTTGCGGTAGCACCGAGGTGTTGAGGAGGCGACGTGGGAGCGTGAGGACACCATATGTACTAATTATCCGTTCCTATTAGAGGATGGAGATACATTCCTATAATTTTAAGTGTAATATAAATGTTGCATATGCATGCGGATAAGTGTGTATGCGTGTGTGAATTTCAGCGACGAAATTATTTTAAGGGGGGAAGAATGTAAAATCCGAGTAAATTTAAATTTTTCACAAAAGGGACAAAACGATAATTTACCACCACGGTACGGGTTATAAGCCTGAATTTTTCTAGAACTCGAATGATGAAACGTACCTCACCGTTGGGTTCGTCTCACGAAATTTTGCTATCTTGTCAATTTTCGTTGAATTCTAAGATAGTCAGATTTTTTACGTTTTACGAGGTGGTCTAGTCTTGGCTAACCCAAAAACTAGATTTTAAATAAAATTTTAAAATTTAGAAAATAATTTGAGGCAAGTTAACATAAAAAAATATTTTGAACTTAAATTGGAACAAAATTTAATCGTTTTAGGGCGAAAACGGACCCGGGAATAAGAGGACCATGTGGCGTGTTGAGGGCCAAGCAAATTAGAGTGTATAAATAGGGGGAAAAATCTGATTTTCTCCCCCATTTTTGCTCAGCTGGTTCAACAATAGAGAGAGAAGAATAGGGAGAGATATCAAACCTTCTCTCTACGATCTACGGAGATCGAGTGCTCAAATCAACTCAAGCTAAGAACAAAGATTGTTCTATGCGTCGAGGGCTACGCGACAACACCAAAAATCGAAGATTTTATCGAATCTCCAAAAATGGGATTTGGGGGAAATCAAGGCTAGGATTCCATTGATGTTCTTGAAGGCTTTCTATGTTAATTTCATGCTTTTAGAGGTGGGATTCCTTCCTACTTGGGTTTATTTTCTAACCTAGGGTGTTATATGAGATGGGTAGGTTGTTACAAACTTAACACTTACCATGTTTGTGAAATTGATGAAAATGGGAATGAAAATGGGTATTGAAATGGTTTGAAATAAATTTCCTAGCTTGGAATTAAAATGTGGAAATTACTTGTGTAATTCCATGGAATTTGATATTATGTGGGCATGCTATGTGTTTATATTAGGCATTTGTGATTGAAGTGTGTTATGGGTACGTATTATGTAATAACACATGCTTCAAATATATTGTTGGATATTAAATGTTGATGTACGTTTATTGACACATTAACATTGTGATAAAGTTTGGTGATTATATGCATATGATATAATTGGCCATGGAATATGTAGAAATGTGGTTAAACTTGCTCATGTAGCATTCATTTCATATGGGCATGACATTAATTTAGCAATGGTGCATTACATTGCATTTGCACAGAGGAACCGCATCCATATCCATGAGGGTGGGTGTGTGTGTCTCGGGAAAGTTAGATCAAAGATTCGACTGAATCGCACAGTTGCATGGAAAAAGAATTGGGTTGGGAGTTAGGAAGAAGGGCTAGACTATCCCTCGAGTGAGAGACCCGATGATCTGATAGGCACTCTATTGGTATAAGAGTCTATAAAGTGTGTCGGTGTATGTGGAACCGTTGGTGGAAGTCCATAAATTTCGTGTCAATTGGGTGTCCTTGGTGGAAGTCCATAAAAATCCACCCCAAGAAAAACCCAGAGATATTTTTAAAAATAGTCATTGGGTGGGTAACGCCAATGGCGGGGGCTTGGAAAGCCTGATTTTATACTCATAGCATTGCATGGGTGAAAGGAGCCAAGGAGGGCTCAGGTTGAGTCGCATGAGTGGGTGTCCTCGCATATCATGGCATGACATGTTAGATTCCAACATAGACTTGCCTAACCTTGATTGGAATGGTTGTTGATTGTTAAATGTGGGATGTTAGCATTTCATATGCATTTAGGTTAGGGAGTAGCCTCTGTAGGAAATATTCTACTGAGCATGGCTCACCCTATATGGGAAAATATTTTAGGTGCGAGATATGCTCCGGTGGAAGGCCCTCACATGGGACCTCAAGGATGAAGAAAGCTGGGATGTGGCTTTATTTTGAGTTTTTTTTGTAAATGATTATGAAAACTTAGTTTTGATATGTAAATTCATGGAAATGAATGTAATAGAGTGCGTATGGACCTTGTGTAATATGAAAATCTTCATATACATGTGTTGGATGGAAATAACATGTCTTGAAATGAATTGAAAATGAAAAATAGGTGAAATAGGCAAATCTGGGCAAGACCTACTGGTAGGACCTACTGATAGATCGTTGTCTAGTGGGCAACACCTACTGGTAGGATCGCGTACATGCAGATCTTTATTTATCAGGCAAAATCTACCAGTAGGACTTTTCCAGTAGACAAAACCTACCAGTAAGTCTTACTAGTAGGTTCTCTAAAAATCTGAAAATTTAAGACTGTCTTGCCATGCTTTTGGACCATGGATTCTTTAGTTCCAAGGATATAAATGGACATCAAATGAGGATAAATATTGGTATATTGGACCTTGGTTGGTCAAATGGTATAATGTACACGGGTTACACATGTGGGTGATGATCCCGGTTAAGGAGATGTTATTCACGTGATGTCGGGTTGTTCAACAATCACAGGTACTTTCGCGGGTTGATGGGTGGTCAACGATTGAAAAAGAACCTCTGGTTTTAGGGGCATCACAAGACTAGCACACACTATGTTTGCTCATATTTGATATGTAGTGACTCATCCAAGTCACTAGTATAGGGACACTATAGCAGGCGTGTGGGTGCTTGTTAGAGAGCTAGTACACTGAATGTGACCATTGACAAACGTAAGATTTTTCATATGGAGTTTTACATGCCTATCAATGTTAAATTCTAAAGTTGTAGTTATGCAACTGATCCTTAGACTTGAGACACCATGGTTGTCTTGTGCATGGACTTCTATGCTTTAACTATACACCATATTCATATACTAACCATGTAACTTGGATATGTATTGTTGGACATAGTTTGGCACGCATGATGACTTATGAGTGTACAAAATATAATCTATCATCCTTAGTAATTAAAGGGAGAAAGTCCTATGTAATCTTCTTGGATATGACTTAAAGGTCCTTGGCCAAGGCAGAATGACAATTAGGAAAGAGCTTCTAATTGATCATTAAGAGTTATAGTTTGAAGATCGAACACATAAGATTGAATTAGGGGTTTAACAGTAAGTCCATACCCTTGTAATTCAATTGGGGCATTGTGTGATAGAAGGATTGAATTGTATGGTAACTATAGATTGAATGGGTTCTTTACCTACTTCGTGCTATCTGGTGGTTGATCATAATATGCTGCTAGGTGTCACTCATGAATAGTAGAAGCTCGAAGAATGAAATTAATATAAATATATTAATTGTTCTTCATAAAGGGAGAATTAGAAGATTTTTAATTCAAGCTAAATTAGAAAAAGTTCTAATTTGAGACGTTACTTGTAGTTAGCATCGAATGCCTACAACCAGTTATGCTTGAATCTATAGGGTTACACACAATAGAATTGATTGAAAACTAAAGGATAAAAGAGAGACAACCAATTAAGAGTTAATTGTGGTGAAAACCTAATTAAGAGTTAATTAGGAACTTTATTACAATTAATGTTAATAAAGGGGTTATATGTAATTATGAGATAATTGCAACTTGACCCAAACTAGGATTAGCGCCTCTAAAGCTCCATAAATACCTTTATGTTGGAGGTGGATAGAAAATAATAACAACTCTCTTGCTAGCACAAGAAGAACCATCCCTCACACTCTCTCTCTCTCTCTCTATTAGTTTGTTAATAGTTGAAGTTGATCCTTTAAGTTTGTCAATTTGTGTGGATAACGATAGAGGCCAAACATTTACGAGGCTTGGTGTAAAGATCAAATTCAGATTTGAAGATTTAAAGTTTTTGAGAATGCTTGAAGATTGTTAAAGGCACGCTTCAAGAGGTAACCCTTAATCTTCTTTACAGATATAAGGTTTTTCGATTTGTATTAAACATGAATAGATCTTGGTATGAGGAAAAAAATTATTATTTTAAATTCTGTTGCATTTATTATATGATTCCTTTCAGTGGTATCAAAGTCATTATTCATGATTTAATACAAATTTGATGTGATTATTGTTATAGCATGTTAATAGGATTGACCGAGAAATATTAGGGATTGCATAATTCACATGAATCATATTATTTTGTATGAGTGTTCTACAAAATAAATTTTTGATTTTTTTTTCACATGTTTAATATCGGATATTAATGGATCCATATATTTGAAATAATTAGATTTTAAAATTAAAGTAACGTAGTTGCCAAAAGTAGCAACTAGTATTCCTTAAAACAAGTTTCGGGTTTGAGATTGAACCAAGGGTGGAATGAGTTAGATTTTTGGTCCAAGTGTGGCTAGGAGAAAATTTTTTCATCCATGGTGGATGATAATGGTGGTCTTGAAGTAGAACTTAAAACACTAGTTCATAATGTTCTTGTAAAGTTCTACAAATCATACTTTGATTTCATCTAAATTTTTGTTCAACATTGGTGTTAATTTTTTTTATGAAATATTAAAATTAATTTTAATAATTTTTCAAAATTGAATTGGACAAAAAAAAAATTGGATATGTAAAGTCCCAAGACTTAATTATGGTAAGGACTCTTGGCTTGATCAAGTTGGATATAGTTTGGTCTCCTATTTAATTTTTATCTATTTCCCTATAATTTAGGAGATTGCCTTCTAATTACTTGTGGAGATAGTATTCTAATTATATTAAGAGATTGTGTTTTAATAAAATTAAAAGATTATTTTCTAACTAAATTAGGAGATTGTCTTCTAATTAAACTGGAGATTGTCTCCTAATCAAATTAAGTGATTGTCCTTTACTTAAATTAGAAGATTGTCTTCTAACTAAATTAGGAGATTGTCTCCTAATCAAATTAAGTGATTGTCCTGTACTTAGATTAGAAGATTGTTTCCTAACTAAATTAGTAGATTGTCTCCTAGTCAAATTAAGCAATTGATTTTAGAAGATTGTTTTCTCAGTGAATTGGAAGATTGGCTTCTAATTAAATAGGAGATTGTCTCCTAATCAAACTAATATATTGTCTATTAATTAAATTAGAAGGTTGTCTTCTAACTAAATTAGTATATTGTCTACTAAATTAACTAAGAGAAAATTTCTAGTCAAATTACATTCTTTTTAATTAAATTGGGAGATTGTATTCTAATAAAATAAGAAATTGATTCTTTATAAAACACCATCTAAATTAAGATCCTGTTTTAACTAGGATTAGGATCAAAGACTCCTTATGAGATTAGGGCTCCAAATTAGACTAAAAAAAAAAAGGAAATCGATTTTCAACTATGCACCATCCAAACTAGAACCCTATTTTGATTAGGTTTTGGACTAGAGACTCCTAATGAGATTAGGACTTCTATCTAGACCAAAATTGAGAATTTGATTCTTAATGGTATTCCACCCAAACTAAAATCCTAGTTTGACTAGGATTCTAATCAAAGGATCCTAATAGGATTATGACTCTTATTTGGAATCAAATTAGGAATTTGATCCAAATTAAAAGATCAACCGAAATAGACTCCTAGTTTGACTAGGAATTTGATTATAGAATCCTATAATAGATTTGTTTTAAAATTATTAATTTTAATTTGATTAAAATTAAAGTAATCCTTAATGGTTAAGGAAATTTTGCAAACCCAAAATATTTATGCTATAATTAGAATAATCACATGTTTTCTTTTATTCATGCAATGTGATTGAATGGATGTGGGAATGATCATGGACTTAGACCAAATAATTGAGTTATGTGATTGGTCTGAATGCAATGTGATTGTATTTTGTTCTTTGGGTATATAATTTTTGAAAAATAGGGCTTGCATGCCTCCTTTCTCCTTTCTATATGTAATTTTTTTCTCTCACCTCCTATTGTACATCCCCTTGATCTTAATCAAGGTTTCTTTTCATTAATGTAATGAATTAGAATAGAATAGTTCATTAGGATTGAAGATAAAAATGAAAGCATAGTGGAGCCCAGATGTAAAGTTCATGGAGGTCCATTGAAACGACACACGTAGAAGATCAGTGTCATGAGATGATACATTTTCAAATTTTATCATCACCTACATAGAACTTGATTCAATTCAATGGCTCGAATTGAATCAAACTAAAATTCAATGATCATTCATAGGGCAAAAGACCCAGATTGCCATAGATAATTATATGTCCATATTTTATATGTTAAATTGATATATTGAATTATATTTTGTGATGATTCAATTAAATATATTGATATTCTCACAACCCTAATTTTAAACGTTAAAATTATTTTTTTAATGGGTTAGTGGGGGTATAATATATTAGTTTGACTAATAACGATAAATGGCAATAATTAATTTTTCATGTGTATGAGATGCATGTATGTATGATGAGACAATTAGACCTCCGAAAACCCCTCCACAAGATATTAAGTTGCAATGAAGAGATATTATGAATGTCTTATTGTGGTCTTTTTCGTTGTAAGTATATTAAGGATTTTTGAGTGTGATTAGTTGGCTATAGATATGTGGGGACTATTCATTTTTGGGAATCCTTAATTACTTGTTCAAGCATATGATGCTATAAGGTAGGATACCTGCAAGTTTCAAGATACTATTATGTGAGGAACTTATTGGTCATAAACGCCTACACTTGTACAAATGGTGGGTGTGACTTAACTAGGATAAATGGGTCAAGATGCTATTATGTGAGGTTCATTTATGCTAGAGACCAAAGAATGATTGGAAATTGCATAAGATGCATTAGGTAAGAGTTACCTACTCATTAAGGATTAGTACAACCAAGATGTTATTATGTGAGGTTATATTAATTTAAGGTGGGACCCTAATCCCCACTAGGAATAAAAATTCCCTAATTTCATAGGAGGGTGTATGGGATTTGAGAAATAGTGGGAGGTACCATTGTGATTTAAAGATCCAATCTAATGGTTAAAATGAAATCACTAATTCTAGATGTTTTATTAGCTAGTCTTAACCCCTTATCCAGAATTACTATTTTCCACTGTTTGGCTGACTTTAACTTCCTAGATTAGAAACAGAAGTTGAGAATTGTTCTCATTTCTGAAAAGAATGAAAATACCAATGGAAATGTTTTCCACTACGGCAAAGATGGGTATTGTAGAGAAACAATCAGGAATATCTCACTTCTATAAAGGACATGCCTCTGAAAGGTATGTTAGATATGTTCTTTATTGAAACTGATTTGTCAGTTGATTCTGCTTTAAATGAAGTATGAGATACCACATCAAGTTCTTACTGTAAAGACCCTGCCCCATTACCGGACCCCTGTCTTCCAAGGGCAATCCTCCCATTACCGGGATATACCGCCCTCCACCAAAGGATTTCGGCTAACCTGCGGGACAAACCCCCACAGTAGCCTTTACCTCTGTCCCACATCGGGGAAAGAGTCGTCTCCCCACCCCCATATAAGCCGAAGCACCATATGAGAGCAGTACCCAAGTACCACACAGTGTGCTACTTGGGTACTGCTCTCATATGGTGCTTCGGCTTATATGGGGGTGGGGAGACGACTCTTTCCCCGATGTGGGACAGAGGTAAAGGCTACTGTGGGGGTTTGTCCCGCAGGTTAGCCGAAATCCTTTGGTGGAGGGCGGTATATCCCGGTAATGGGAGGAATGCTCTTGGAAGATAGGGGTCCGGTAATGGACCAGGGTCTTCACATTATGTCTAAAAACGTCCCCCACTATCAAAATTTGCTAGCAGAATCCTCTGGATCTATGAATCAAACCTGAACCCTTTTCACCTAGAACAGTAGTAGACTCTTGTGAAAGCAAAATGGCAAATGGTGAGAGACAAGAGGAAATTCCTGTAAGGGGAGGGGAAGTACCTAACATTCGAACTCTAAGGGATTACTTGAATCCCACAAGGAATAGTGTCCCCTCTTGTTTTATTTTTCCTGAAGATGCACCCCCCTTTACTGTAAAGACAGGAATAGTTCAACTACTCCCTCAGTTTCGTGGACTTGAAACAGAAAATCCATATATGCATATAAAATATTTTGAGGAAGTATACGGAACTTTTCAACACAATTCTGAACTGGCCAAGATGAAAATTTTCCCTTTTTCCCTAAGGGATAAGGCTAAACAATGGCTAAATTCTCTAAAAGCTCTTTCAATACCTGACTGGCGGGCATTACAAAATGAATTTTTTAGAAAGTTTTTTCTTCTACACCGCACTAATGCATTGAAAAGGCAAATCATGAATTTTTTGGTTAAAGAAGGAGAAACCTTTTACCAAAGTTGGGAGAGATTCAAGGATCTACATCAGTCTTGCCCACACCATGCTTTTGAGAATTGGACCTTGGTATAATTTTTCTATGACTCCATGCTCAGTAGACTACATCAGTTTTTCGAAATGATAGCTCAAGGAGAGTTTATGGGAAAAAGTTCAGAGGAGGCATTCGATTTCTTTGATACCATATCTGACAGTTCTCAGATGTGGGACACCACCTCTCCCACAACTATTGAAGCCAAACCATCTACTCCCAAGGGGGTAAGTATGTCTTAAAAGATGATGATGACCTTAGAGCAAAAATGTCCACCCTATCTCGAAAGCTTGAAGCTTTAGAGATGAAAAAAGTTCATCAAGTTGATGTTAGCTCTCCCACAGAACAAGTGTGTGGGATCTGTGTGCCAACAGGACACCCTACTTGGGAGTCTCCCACAATTCCCGCATTCAAAGAGGTTTTGTTGGAATAAACAAATATTTTCTCTAATTTCAACAAGCCTTACTCCAACCCATACTCTGAAACATACAATCCAGGGTGGCAGAACCACCTAAACTTCAGTTAGAGGAACACACAGCCAACTCCAATGAACCAACAAGGTTCACACCCACCACCTCAAGGACCTCCCACATACCAACTATACCAATCACCACAAAAATGGAACCTTGAGGACACACTGAACCAATTCATGCAAAGCCAAATGAACTACAACCATAGTTCCACTCATGCTTTCACTGACTTCAAAACCCTGACCACTCAATCTTTCAAGGATCTTAAAAGTCATATTGAAAAGTTTACCCAATCCATGACCACACATGAAAAGGACAAGTTTTCTGCCCAACCAAAACCACCACAAGGCCAATTTCAGGTGGGAAATCCTTCATCCATGGAAAATCCACAAGGTCAAGCCCAAGTTGTCACTACACTAAGAAGTGGCATGGTGATTGACAAAACCATCCGAGACAAGCTAATTCCAAAGCCAAAATCCATCCCAGTCAACTCACCAATCGAGCTTGAATCAAATGAGCCTAAACTTGTGAGAGAAGAGGAACTTGAGCCCATGATTGAACAAGAACTAGAACCATTATAGAAAGAAGAACCCTCGTGTTCTATTCCTGCTCCTTTTCCTCATAGACTCAAAACTACACAGAAGTTGAATAATCAGCCAGAAATTTACGAGGTCTTCAAGTAAGTAAAAATCAACATCCTACTTCTGGATGCAATCAAATAGGTTCCATCTTTTGCCTAGTTTTTGAAAGACTTGTACACAGTCAAGAGAAGCCAGAATGTTCAAAAAAGAGCATTCTTGACAGAATATGCCAGTACGTTGTTTCAACACAAAACTCCTCCAAAATACAAAGATCTAGGGTGTCCAACTGTGTCGTGTGTCATTGGAAATTTTAGAATCGAACAAGCACTGTTAGACCTTGGAACAAGTGTCAATTTGCTCCCATTCTCTGTTTACCAACAATTGGGTCTGGGGGAACTCAAACCCACAAGTGTCACATTTTAGTTGGCAAACAGGTCTGTCAAAATTCCTAGGGGTATTGTTGAAGATGTACTTATTCAAGTGGAGAACTTTGTATTCCCTATTGACTTCATCATCTTAGATACTCAGCCAACACAATATTTAGAGAATCCAATTCCTATTATTCTTGATCGACCCTTCCGAGCAACTTCAAATGCACTAATCAATTACAGGAATGGGGTCATAAAATTAACCTTTGAAAATATGACACTTGAGCTGAATATTTTCAATGTTGCCAAACACCCAGGAAAGGACAAAGAAGAAAGAGAAATAAATTTCATTGACTCTATTGTCCCAGGACCATCTCAATAACACATTCTGTGCAAATTCCACTGAACTTTCTTTGTCAGAATCCATCACATCTGAAACCATGGATAATGATCCAAAGAATTGCCCAATTCATGATGTTAATACATGGGCCCCCAAATTCGAGGAACTTTCACCAAGTGGCACAAAGCCACTCTTATCATGTGACAAGTCACCAAAGCCTGAATTGAAACCTCTCTCATCTGACCTCAAATATGCATTCCTAGGAAAGGACGAGTCATTCTTAGTGGTAATTTTCTCTAAGCTCATAGACTTGCAAGAGTCTAAATTGATTGAAGTTCTTAAAAGTCACAAAAGCACCATTGAATGGACCATTGCTGACTTGAAATGTATAAGCCCATTAATCTACAATCATGTTATATACCTTGAAGAGGACACAAAACCCTCTCATCAAATGCAGCTACGATTGAACCCTCACATAAAGGAAGTAGTAAAGGCAGAGGTTTTAAAGCTCTTAGATGTCGGGATAATCTTCCCCATCTCTGATAGCAAATGGGTTAGTCCAATCTAAGTTGTGTCTAAAAAGTCTAGAGTCACAGTGGTTAAAAATGATACAAACGAACTGGTACCAACTAGAGTCATCACAAGATGGCGGATGTGTATCGATTACCAAATACTCAATTTGGTAACCAGAAAAAGACCATTTCCCTCTTCCCTTTCTTGACCAGGTTCTAGAGAGAATCTCAGGGCATGAATTTTACTGTTTCCTGGATGGCAATTTCGGATACAATCAAATTGAGATAGCACTCAATGATCAAGAGAAAAACCACATTCACATGCCCCTTTGGCACCTTTGCATTCAAAAGGATGCCATTCGGACTTTGTAACACTCCTGCAACATTGCAAAGATGCATGTTGAGTCTATTCAGTGACATGGTCAAAAAAATTTTGGAAGTGTTCATGGATGACTTCTCTGTGTATGGTGACTCATTTGAATTATGTCTAGCCAACCTAGAAAAAGTATTGGTAAGATGTTAGGAAGTAAATCTGGTGCTCAATTGAGAGAAATGTCATTTCATGGTAACACAAGGCATTGCATTAGGTCACATTGTGTCGTCTGAGGTCATGAAAATCTGATTGAGAATTTGCCTGCTCCCAAGACTATAAAAGATGTCCGATCATTTCTGGGACATGCAGGGTTTTACAGGAGATTCATAAAAGATTTCAGTACCGTAGCTAAACCCATGTGTCATCTCCTAAGTCAGGACGTAATATTTGATTTGATTGAAATGTGCCAAAAAGCTTTTGACAAGCTCAAAGGCATGTTAATTTCTGCCCTAATAATGTAACCCCTTGACTGCACTTTACCCTTTGAGCTAATGTGTGATGCAAGTGACTATATTGTAAGTGTTGTGTTGGGTCAACGAAAAGATAAGAAACCACATGTGATTTACTATGCAAGTTTTGAATGATGCTCAAATGAACTATTCGACAACTGAAAAAGAATTACTTGCCGTAGTCTTTGCTTTTGGAAAAATTTCGTTCTTATCTTGTTGTTCTTTTGTTACTGTGTTCACTGACCATCCAACATTAAAATTTTTGCTCACAAAGAAGGATGCTAAACCTAGGCTCTTGCGATAGATACTCTTACTTCAAGAGTTTGACTTGGTCATTAAAGACAAAATGGGTGTTGAGAATGTGGTAGCAGACCATCTTTTCAGGTTGACTTATGAATTTCATGAGGATGGAATGCCAATCAATGAAAAATTCCCCGATGAACAACTGTTCATAATTGATGAGACCCCATGGTACGCTGATATTGCTAATTTTCTTGCTACTAGAACACTCCATCCGTCCTTTTCCCCCACAGACAAAAAAAATTTTTTGAGAGAGGTTCGCAATTTCTTTTGGAAAGATTCATACTTATTTAACTACTGGAACAATCAAATCATAAGATGTTGCATCCCCACTCAAGAAAGCAAACAGGTTTCAGCTAATGAACTAGATCTCTACCATTCAAAGCTCACCTGATCGGTAAATTCAAAACATTGGGAACAATGTTTAGTTTAGGTTGGGGGGAGAGAACTACAGTTTATATGAGCCTAAGCCTGTTAGAACATTTGTAAAATTTCTATTGTTGTTGCTGCTTCTATTGTTGTTGTTCTTGACCAAATTGTGTACCGTAGTTTTACCATGATTTATATTTTGATGATTATGTTTGTGGGTCATCTCTGATCATTTTTGTGACTGGTAGAAAAAACCAGATAGTGAGTCTTAATAGTATAAAAAGCATGAATGTTAAACTTTTTTGGTTTAGTTTAGGAGTTCTACGCACATTTCCTTCTAATGTGCACACTGTGATCATGAGACAAACAAGATTGGTAAGAAAGAATGAGATTTGAGAACAACAAGCGAAACCCCTATGCAGCCGAAGCACTTATGCCAAACGTCGTTGTGCCAAAAGATTGGGTGCCTGTAAACAGTGTAGTAGATATTTTCACGAGAAGAGATATAACCAGTGTTTCGAACCAATTTTTGATCGAGCGCTTGATCGATTAGACTGGATAGTGAATGGGCAGAGTAAGGATTATCCTGACATGCCATCCTATTTCGATGCATTACTTAACCGGTTTGTGAGATAGGAAATTTAGGAGTTACTGGTTGTTCAGATGGCACAGGCATAGATGAAGACTCGGATTAGAATAGTTGGGATGAAAGCCAAGGGTCCAAATTTTTGTAAAAAACAAAAAACATTATGTTTTGTACAAACTCTTTTGACTGAAATGAAAACATGGGCTGAGTAAGGAACATCACAAAATACCAACCTGAAGCATGGGTAGGGATCTTTCCTGAGACGCCATGAACTTTTGGTTCAAATTTGAATATTTTGCCCTCTTTTGTTTTGCAAAAAATAGTGTAGAAGAATTTTGAAAATTTTTTTGAGTTTTGATTCTACATTCGAACATCAAGTGATGTTCCAACCTAGCCTTCTTATAGTACTCAGCCTCTGATGAAGTCTCTAATGGAGTACTGGGAGCTCATCTCGTTCGAACACCAATAGCACGTTCGAACGAAAGAAGCTTATAGTACTTTAGCCTCTAACAGAACTCAAAAGTACTGGGAGCTCCTAACGTTCAAACGAACATCCCCATTTGAATGATATTTCAAAAATCCTTCAACAAATGTTCGAATGTTGGTGACGTTCGAACGTTGCGACTCAGAGTATAAAAGCCTGAACGTCTGATTCATTTCAAAATCCCCAAAATCCCTTTAAATCTACAAAACCCTAGAGCTCGTTTTACACTCCTCAAACTCAATCCACCCTCATAAACTTCAATCCCACATAGAAATTTCTAATTTTTCAGCACCCTCTCAACCTTAAAAGACGTTCGAACGCCATGCCTAGGGTGAAACTTCCTGGCAGACGTAGTCCACCAGCAAGTCAAGAGCTAAACTTTGTTAAGGAAGTGGTAGTGGAGAAAGAGGGAAGGCAAAGAACAAAAAGATACGATTGTACCCAATTCCCAAGTGCCTTAAAGGCCGACAGGTATGAAAACTTCTACCATAAGCATTCTGTTGTTTGCGAAAGGGGCATCGTACTTTCTAATTTTGCTGAATTGAGAATAGAGGAGGAAATAGAAAGGAGGGAATGGGTTTGGTGTTTAAGAAATGGTAGGGAAGCTATTCTCGATTTGGTGCGATAGTTCTACTCCAACGCTGAAATCATCAACGACGCAATCTGCACTTACGTGAGAGGTATCCACATTGACGTGGATGAGGCGTACATAAAAGAGATAAGAACAAAGTTACCTCGGGTAGACAAACCCACATACCCTCCAAAGAAAGATGTACCAATGGATAGGGTAGGAAAAGAATTGATTGGGGTAGCCAACTTTTCTTAGACTGGGAGGAATTTTCTAAAACAAGGGGAGTTGACAGATAGATATAAAATGCTAAACCTGATTGTTGTTTCCAACTTCTCTCCCATAAAAAGATCAAATGAAATTTTCTGAAAATGGCTTGCTTGCTCTATGCAATTGGAAGGGGCCATAGTATTGATCTTCCCTCCCTCATTTTGAGTGAAATGAAAAAAGGATGTGATGTGAAAAGAAGTGCACTTCCGTTTGGCACTTTGGTGACGGAGATGTGCATCGACAGTAGGGTGAAGGTGAAACCTAAGATGGAGATCCAAAAGCCAATGGGGCCACTTAATAAGGGATCTTTCAAGAGAAGCTGAGGGCATAGTGGTACCTGGGCTGATAGGCAAGAAGTGCCCACTCCTTAAGGAATAGATGAGCTACAAGAGGAGTTGGATGCCAAAGCACGACCACCCGCACGACCAGATCAAGCAGGCCCCAGCACGACCACCCGACGATCTCTACGGGACATCATGCTTAGCATTGAAGCTAAGCAGGATGAGATCTTGAGGCTTTTGAGGGGTGGTGCTGGTGGTACTAAGGGAGATCAAGGAGAGGATTGATTATTTCTGTTCTTCAGGAGGAGTAGTTGATTTCTATTCTGAGTTGTTTGTTATTTGTTGATTCTTCTTTGAATAGTTTTTGGGAGATTTATGTACTATTGTAAAGGGTTGTCTTCTTAATAATTCTTGCGGTAGTTTTGTGCTTATTGTGGACACTTGTATATGATTGTGGATAGTCGAAGTGATGTTTTGAATGGTTGAATTGCATCATTGACATTATTGTAAACGTGTATCTTTTATGTAATGAATGATTCAGTTTATCACTTTTATTTATTTAAAATGCATGTATAAGGTTAGCACTCTAATTCTTGTTAATAACGAAACACATGTGGATGTTAAGATTACTTGTGAAAATGACTAAGCACATGATCGGTTTGACACCTCAACTTAACACCCATGACATAAAACCTTATTTTTTTGGATCATCAATGCTATCTTTATGCTTAAATTGTCAAATGTACATAAGTATTTGTTATTCTTAAAGTACAAGGTGATCAAACTCGAAAACGGAATCGTTATATAACTAACATTCCTTGAAACACCTAACATTACCAGTGAAGATGACAAAGAAAACCATGGTAAGTCTTGAGCTTTACACTACTTTTTGAGAGGATACCAACAATTACTGAAAGTAAGCTCTTTCACTTCTGATCTCTTTCAATAATCTCATTAAACTTGCTTTGACTGATGCAACTAAAGTGATCTATTTTTCATAACCCAAAGGGAACTTTTGCATACATACATATGCACATACTTGAGAAAGGATCTTAGGCCATCTTCGGATCGACTTTAAGCCTTAGCTAATTCTTTTACAAAAGTTTATCCCTAGTCAGCCATGATTGAGCCTCAAATAAATGAATTCTTTTTCGCCCATGTAATGACCAAAGCCACAAAATCAGACATTTACCATACCCTGCTATCGAATTTCTTGCACCCTTTTGCAAATCAATATGAAAACAGAAAGACAAGAAAATAGTAAATCAGTGGAAGCAGCAAAAAGAGAAAAGAAACTGTGAGACAAGGAATTGCCAAGAAAGTGAAAAATGGGACAAATGAAAAAAAGAAATCTCATTCCCAGGCAAAATATCAAGAAAGTTAGAAAGAGGTGTGCAACACTGCATAAAAAGATAGCCTTTGATCACCATTGACGTTATTTCATTAGCCACTGACCTTTGGCCCCATTACAACCAATAAAAAACCCTAGATGATCTCAAGTGTGACGCATATGTGTATTATCTACTACAAGTGGGGTGTGTTAACTATAATCTCTTTATTTGCATCAATATTCGTTCATGAGATTATGCCAAGGTTAAAACTGGTTTCCTCAAAACTTCACTCTTATACTAATGATGGATGAGATTTTTCGGTTGACCATCTTCTGATCATATGCCACCTTTGAGAGTTATGTCACTACAATTGGAGCGATTTGTTTTGCTAAGAGCATTCCTACAGAGACTTGTGTAATCAAAGCTATCCATGCAAGGTCAAAAAATGGAATGATTGTTATATACCAATTCTTGTTTCCAGTATGACCATACTACTATTTAGAGAATCTCAAATGCTAATGCAACATGTGCTAATTTTTGCATAAAGTGAGTACCAAGTCAGTGACCACAAGCCACTTGAGTGGAAGAATCAAACATCATCTAATGTTCGAACGCCTTCAAAACAAAGGTAGACTTGACGTTCAAACGCAGATAACATTCGAATGTCCCCCTGCAGACTGCCTGTAGAATAGTTGACTCCCACGAGCTGTAAACACTATTCACTCATCCTCACCTATCTCCTCCCCCCTCCCCTTCTTGCCTATAAATATTCCCTTGTTGGGTGTTTAAAAGACATTCTTCCTCTTATAGGGAAAGGAGGGAGCAATCTTTATCTTGTAAAATAAGAGTGTTTTAGTAATCTAGTTCTTGAATATTTCATGTTTATGCTTTCATTTTCCATTTATATCAACCATGTTGGAGGCTTAGACTCCCCTTGTAGTTGAAGTCTTTCATTTACTTATTCTAAGTCTTTACATTCATGTTGTGACAACCATGATGGAGGCTTAGACTCCCCTTGTAGTTGTACTTGCTTTTACGTACAAAGTATCAAGAGAGGTAGTTCATCTTTTGGTTGTGGTGGAAACCCACCAAAAGTAACTAGCTTTCTTCTACTTTTCTTGTTCCTGTATTTCACCTCCATTGCTTGAGCATCCTTCTTTCTTAGAAGAGTGAAACTCTTCAACTTTTCTATAGCTTTACCAAAGTCGTGAAGGGTGGAAAGTGATTCACTTATTCTTCATTGAAGAAAAGCTCTTTGTTTAGTTTCTTTGCTTAGTAGCGTCTCTACGTAGAGGGATGAGTAGCACTCATGTTTCTAGCTTTGCCAAGGCCATGAAAAGTGAGTAGTTCCTCATTCACTCTTTAGTAAGAGGTGATGAATATATAAAAAGTATTCGAAAGTTATGTTTGTGCAACTTCTTCATGCTTTAATGCTTTATACTCCACCTGTTCATCGGACGATTGAATGCAACTAGTAAAGTTGAGGTACTTTGTATAACCAAGGGCTCAATCTATGATACGGATGAATCCTGCATCCGTTGGTTCAATGCAAGTACTCCGACTAGCTCTTCATGACAATCTTTCAATCCCCACTGTCATTGCGCTTTATTCAAAGAATGGATCATTAATGCCATGGTCGGATACCTTGTAGAAACAGTTGCTTGTTTGTAGATGGGTTAAGTCTCAGCACAGACAATTCTTGTAAACTTCTAGAAAGGCATCGGAATCATGTGCTTAATTCTCACAGTCCATCTTTATCTTCTAATTAACTTGCTGTTGACACAGGAGTTAAGAGTTATAAAGTACAAACATAACAAAATGGATACTCTATTACATGTCTTGATCCTCGAGCTAAAGAGTGGTTGTTCCATTTTGAAAATCTTATATTTTGTCTTGAAAACTCTTGAAAAGAATCTTCTATTCTAATCAAGAAAACCCTACCACTCCAAACACGCGAAATTTCCAAAAGTTACTTGGTCTCTATTACTGCTTACTTCAAAATGCCAATCATAGCTCCCTGTGGATTCGACTCCGAACTTCGCTGGATTATTACTACAGCTTGATCGTCTGCACTTAAGTGTACACATTTTGCATCAAGTCAAGTTTTTCGCCTTAAAAGATGCCAAAGAAGTTGTTTGGATTAAGAATTTCAATAATGAACTTATATTAGTTCCCACCGTTGAGTCACATATACTAATGTATAGTGACAGTAATGGGGCAATAGGTCAAGCCAAGGAATCAAAGTCTCATCAGAAATCCAAGCACTTATAGTTGCATTCAACATGATCTAAGAGATCATTGGAAGAGGTGATGTGTGCATCTAAAGGATTGCATCAATAGATAATATAGTGGACCTACTTACGAAAGCACTAAGATAACAACCATTAGACTGTAGCTGATGTTTTAGGGTTGTACTAGCAACATTCATTACTTAATTAAATAAAAGGGTAAGTTTATTTATCATGTTTCTACTTTATTTTATTTTAATATACATGATATAGTCCATAGAGTATATGTTAAGAAGATAGTTTCTCAAGGTGTTAAGAAGATGAGACCTATATTTCTTAGTACTTAAATCTTAAATGTTCCTACTCATAGGATTACTATTTGGGCACTATGTAATCTAGATAGACTAGCACACACTATGTTTACTCATATTTGATATGAAGTGACTCATCCAAGTCACTAGTGTAGGGACACTGAAGCAGGTGTGTGGGTGCTTGTTAGAGAACAAGTACACTGAACATAACCATTGACTAACGTAGGATTTTTCATATGGAGTTTCACATGCATTTCAATGTTAAATCCTAAAGTTATAGTTATGCAACTGATCCTTAGACTTGAGGCACCGTGGTTGTCTTGTGTATGGACTTCTATGCTTTAACCATACACCATATTCATATACTAACCATGTAACTTGGATATGTATCGTTAGACATAGTTAGGCACGAATGAAGACTTATGAGTGTACAAAATAGAATCTATCATCCTTAGTAATTAAAGGGAGAAAGTCCTATGTGATGTTTTGGGATATGACTCAAAGAGTCCTTGGCCAAGGCAGAATGGCAATTAGAAAAGAGTTTCTAATTGATCATTAAGAGTTATAGTCCTAAGATCGAACACATAAGATTGAATTAAGGGTTTGACTGTAATTCCATACCATAGTAATTCAATTGGGGTATTGTGTGATAGAAGGATTGAATTGCATGTCAACTATAGACTGAATGGGTGCTTTACCTACTTCGTGCTATCTGGAGGTTGATCATGATATGTTGTTAAGTGTCACTCATGATTAGTAGGAGCTCGAAGAATGAAATTAATATAAGTATATTAATTGTTCTTCATAAAGGGAGAATTAGAGGAGTTCTAATTCAAGCTAAATTAGAAAGAGTTCTAATTTGAGATGCTACTTGTAGTTAGTATCAAATGCCTAAAACCAGGTATGCTTGACCCTATAAGGTCACACACAATAGAATTGTTTGAAAACTAAAGGATAAAAGGGAGACAACCAATTAAGAGCTAATTGGGGTGAAAACCTAAATAAGAGTTAATTAGGGACTTATTATAATTAATGTTAATAAAGGGGTTATATGTAATTATGAGATAATTACTACTTGACCCAAACTAGGATTAGAGCCTTTAAAGCTTTGTAAATACCTTTATGTAGGAGATGGATAGAAAAAATAACATAAACTCTCTTGCTAGCACAAGAAGAACCATCCCTCACACTCTCTCTCTACTAGTTTATTAATTCGTGTGGATATCGATAAAGGCCAAATGTTGCGAGGCTTGGTGTAAAGATCAAATTTAGATTTGAAGATTTAAATTTTTTGAGAATGCTTGAAGATTGTTGAAGGCACGCTTCAAGAGATAACCCTTAATCTTCTCTATAGATCTAAGTTTTTTCGGTTTGTATTAAACATGAATAGATCTTTGTATGAGGAATCAAATTATTTATTTAAATTCCACTGCATTTATTATATGATTCCTTTCAGTGATTAGTCAACTTTGAGGAGAAGCTCCTGGGGGTGTTGAGGAAGCACAAGGGAGCGATTGGTTGGATGATTGCGGACATCAAGGGGATAAAGGACGAGGTGCTAAAACTACTTGATGTGGGCATCATTTTTTCGATTGCTGATACTTGAAGTAGGTTAAGCCCACGCAAGTAGTACCTAAGAAGTCGGGAGTCACCGTGGTGACAAATGAGGATAATGAGCTTATTCCAACAAGGGTGATCACCGGATGGAGAGTGTGCATTGTTTACCGTAAGCTCAACTTATGCACAAGGAAAGACCACTTCTCATTGTCATTCCTTAACCAAGTGTTGGAATGAGTGGTGGGGTATCTATTCTATTTGTTTTTAGATACTCCGGCTACAATCAAATCGAGCTTGCATTGGAAGATCAGGAGAAGACCACATTCACTTGTTCGTATTGTATCTTTGCTTACCGTCGCATGCCCTTTGTTGTTTTGCAGTGCCCTTGGAACCTTTAAATGTTGCATGATGGGGATTTTCAGTGACATAGTGGAGAAGATAGTGGAGTGTGTTTATGGATGAGTTCTCAGTATTTGGGATTCCTTCAGCGGATGCTTGGAAAAACTTGGAGAAAGTTCTTAAGACATGTGACGAGAAGAGCTTAGTCTTGAATGGGAGAAGTGTGTCACTTATGGTGACACAAGGAATTGGGCTTGGACATATTGTTTTGGCGAAGGGGATTGAAGTTGACAAATCAAAGGTTGAGGCCATTGCCAACCTCCCAATACCAAAGGTCATAAAGGATATCAGGTCATTTTTTTGGGCCATGTCGGCTTTTTATCGTTGTTTCATTAAAGACTTTAGCACATTGGCCGACCTTTAACCAATTTACTGTCTGAGGATGTCCCATTTGAGTGGTCAGATAATTGTGAGGCATTATTTTCAAAACTCAAAAGCATGTTTAAGACACCTCTGATTATGATACCACCCAAGTGGGACTTACTTTTCGAGCTTATGTGCGACGTGAATGATTACACGGACAGCCGCAATGCTCGGTTAAAAGGAGAAAAAGAGACCATATGTAATATACTATGCTAGCAAAACCCTTAATTATACAACCACTGAAAAGGAATTTAGCAGTAGTATTTGAATTTAGATAAATTTCATTCTTACATCATTGGTTCACCAATAGTAGTCTATACTGATCACTCTACTTTGAAGTATTTGTTGTCTAAGTAGGATGCCAAACCGAGACTCATTAGGTGGATCCTCCGACTCCAAGATTTCAATTTGACAATTAAAGATAAGAAGGAATGAAAAAACGTGTGTGGTGGATCATTTGTCCCGACTGGTGGTGCAAGAGGCTGATGAGAACATTCCTATCCCTAAATTTCTTTCCTGATAAACATTTACTTTCAATTCATTCTATGTGTCCTTGGTATGCTGACATATGTAATTATCTTGCAACAGGACAAAATACCCCACATTGGAGCTTAGAGGATCAAAGAAGATTTATGGCGGATGTGAAGTACTTCTACTTCGACAACCCATAACTGTTCAAGTACTGCCCTGACCAAGTCATACAATGATGCATACCAAAAAATGAGCATCGGAAGTCCTTGCATTCTGTCATTCACAGGCATGCAGTGACCATTTCCCTAAGAAGAATACACACCAGCAAAACTCTACAGTCAGGTTCTATTGGCCCTCTCTTATAAAGGATTGTATTTCATTTTGTAAAGAATGTGATAGATGCCAATGTCTGTGGTAGTGTGACCCGAAGGAAACATGATACACCTTTTCCCTGTACTTGTTATAAAAATATTTG
>CAUOFW020001174.1:90000-126436 GCA_963454935.2 Ilex paraguariensis | reverse complement strand
GTCCCTGTTAAAATACAAATTTTCACATGAACGGTTATGCATGGTAAGATAAAACACTAATGACATGCTTCAGAAAAGAAGGTCTCACTCTTGTCTTTCCCCATAGTGGTGTGTGATGTGTAAATATGATCTCAAGAGCATTGACCATTTTTTTCTACATTGTTCAATTGCCTTGACATTGTTATACCATCCGTTTCGTGAAGCGTGAGCTTGAGTTGGGTGATTCCTGCAACTTCAACTTCTTTGTTTGTTGAAAGATATAAATAGTTTGGGAAGACTTGATAAAAGTGTTACTCTTTGGAATTGTGCTACAATGGTTACGTTTTGAGTCATTCGAAAAGAAAGAAATATGTGAATTTTTGAAGATCGAAGTGAATGTGTGGATGGAATGCGGAACCGTATTCATTACTTAACATCTTTTTGCGCTTCAGTAACGAAAGAGCTCAATGGAATTCCCTTTTTTGCTATTTTAGCGAGATAGAGAGCTTCACGTGATTTATTGGCTCTTTTTGTACTTATTTTTCAGTAAGATCTCTTATCCAACTTCTTTTCTGTAACTTATCCTTTACTTTTTATTAATACAAGAGTTTGTTTCCTATCAAAAATAAATAAATACCGCTTCCCACAACCTGTTCCATATGTAGTTTATGTAAGTGCAACCTAATTTAACTGCTTTCTTGTTCAAAGAGAAGAGCACATTAATTCACTACATTCTACCTCCTCACCATCTTCAAAGGAATTCAACTTTCTAGTAATTATGCCGATTAATATGAGTTAGCAAAGATAACAAAAATTCTGATTAAGCATGCAAAGAACAACTTTCAAGTAACATTTTATGGTTAATAAAAGCATAAAAATCATAAGGGGCAACATCTACCAAGTCCCTAATTGATTCTTTCGCATAAGTTCTCAGAAATGCTAAGGGTATGCCATTCAACACAATATGGATCTTTCAAGATAATTGGACAAAAAGACAACTGAGTGCTGTTAAAAGAAATCAAAAGCAACTCACATTGAATCTTCAATGACAAGACAGCTGGAAGGATCACTGTTCAACCTTTTAGCTGCTTCAAGGAATCTAAAAATAGTAAAACTGATAAGGTTAGAATGTCAGAGAAAAACATATCCATGACATATTTCCGCAAGAAACAACCAATGTTGAAATCAGGACCAACTCCTGTGTTTTGTCCCTTACATTTCAGGAGATGGCTTTCCTGCAGTTACTTGGTCACCGCCAATGATGACAGAGAAGGATTCTTTCCAGCCTGTGAAGGGAAAATAATGGGCAAATAAGCTCAGGAATAACATACACAGAGCAAGAACTTTTCATTGCATGTCATAATGCCACTAGCTTATTTTCCTCATCTGTTAGAGAAGAACATGGTTGAGGTCTCTAAAACATACCAGGATGGTAAGATATCTTGTCCTCAATGTTTGCCCTAGGGGAATTTGAAGCCAATGCCATTTTGACGCCATGGCCCCTCAAATGTTTGATTAACCGATTGGCACCGGGAAGGGCTTTGATACTGCCCCATCTACAATGACAATTGCATTAATGCATTTAGAACAAACTTTGGGGAAGGGAGGAGGGCAATTAAGAATTTATGATCAGTCTGCATGAAACTAACACCAGAGTGTAGTCCATATCTCCTACTTGGTTCCACAAAATCCAAAATTTTTACATACTTGACTAAGGAAAAACCCACTACTTTAAGAAAACCAGTGAACAGAAACATCAAGCAAACTGATGATTCCCTAACCCATTCTCTCCCTTAAAGAACTCTCTCCTAGTATTCCCAAGATATCTTAAGACCCAGCACCCACATCCACCATAAGAAGGAAGATGTAATTTCCAATGCAATTTAGTAGAATAATTTATTCAAGCTGGCCGGTGAGATTTGGGTTTATCCTTCTACAGTAGAAGAATTGTTGCACATTAAGTTTTGGGTTTTTGGAAAGAAAAATGAAGCAAAACTACTATGGAACTGTGCTTTGATGGCACTACTTAGGTGCATTTGGATGGAGAAGAATACAAGAATATTCAATGATCATATTCTTCTAGTTAGTATAGGAAAGAGTTGTTTTTATGGCTTCTCTATGGACCAAAGCCACAGGAAGTTTTACAGGGCTACCTCTGTCGAATCTTTAATGGGATTGGACTGCGGTGTTGCTTTATTGTCAACCCATAGTTATTCATTATATTGCGTTTTTATTATTTTTTAGGATATCTTGTCCTCCACAATGTATCCTCTTTTTCGATTCCCTTTTCTAATAAATTCTTCTTTTATCAAAAAATAAATAAAATAGGGGTAAAATGATTTTTGTTTCCTGGATTGTTTTGTTTGTTTGTGTGGGGTGGGAGGGTGGGTAGGTGCGGATGTGTGTTGGGGTGGGACCATTACCACCAGAGTTTCTTTCCCAAAATTTAGAAAGCTTCACATCTCAATAATGATTGGGAGGACTTACGCTGTTAAAACCTGCATATATCTCTTTGTCTATGTAAACTGAAATTTCTACGGCTTCAGTTATATGAACCACCATACTAGAAGTCTTTGGACGACACAGATAACTAACAATTAAAGTTAAGATACAGGAGAATTACTGATCACAGAACAGTGGATAAATTTCTGACATAAGTGTATCCGTTGGTATGGGAAGCTCATAATCTTCCACAATTGCAGCTGCAGCCTCTGAAGGTGTCTTTCCTACAATTCTTTGAGCTGTTTTTCCCTCCCATTGCTTCCCATACTTAACCAAATAAACTTTTAAAACATCACTTACAATGCCATCTGCCATGAAATAGAAATTGGATTATGAATAGAACAGGAAAAAAAACATTAACATTAAAGTAAGCAGGCAGCAGTCAGAGCTCGACATTGACCAAAGGAAAGGCCGAACCAAACAGTAATATGAGAAGAAGAACTGATTTGTATGTTCCATGTGCAGCTTATAGGCACACATCAGAACTGTACATTAATGATGTTTACATTAGGAAAATTCCAGAATTTAATGTATCTTTGGTGGATTGCATTATTGGTTGGCTTCATAAAGGAACAATCAACATTATGCTTCCCACAATATACTAGACATTATTCAAGAAAAGAAGCCCACCTGTGTTTAGAAGTGTACCATCCAAGTCAAGGATTACACTTGACACTACCTTCCTCAAAGAATTGGCCATGGACAATGCAATTAACAAAAGGAACTCTGCATATATATCCCCCAACACAATATATCTGAAATAGAAACACAAATTAGTTGATGGATTTATTTGTATAGGATACTATCTAAAATAGCTAGTCAAAATATACTTTTTTATTACACTATCTATTTTAAAGAGCAACTCCTACTAATTCACTCTAACAAAGCTCTCTATTTTAACTGACTATTTCAATTAACTTTAACTAATTCAACCACAATTCACAAATTTTCATAGATCGTGTTTTTAGTTCAAACCATTTCCTTAGATTTTGTCATTCACTGCTAAACCAGAAAATCATAAAAATTCCAGAAAAAATTCATAGCTAACAAAAAAAAATCAGAAAAAATATCGGACAAATTCCAGAAAAATTGCACACAACCCAAGCAACTCATTCCACAAAACCCAAGCAAAAATTTTCATAATAAGAAAATTTCATTACTTCTAATTTCTTCTCTCCACCAAACCGGAACAGAGCGAAGACAGCGAGAGAGAACCGAAAGACAGATTTCGCTGGGTTTTTCGGTGGATTTTCGGTGGGTTTTTTTGTGGTATAAATACACAGAGGTTCTGAGAGAGAGAACTACATACATGGGTGGACGGTGAAGCTTCTGTGATTGATAAAGACGAAATTCGGGGTGCTGTGGAGCTTCGGTGCTGTGGAGTTTGTCTTATGGAGCTTCTGTGAGAGAGAGGGAGAGAGAGAGAGAGAGAGTGTTCTGATGGAATCAATAAAACCCATTAAGCCATAATCAAATTCACATATTATCTAACTGTTGAAAACAAATTGGGGAAATGAATGGGCAAGATGATAAACAAATGATATAGACGGTTAAGCACAGTAAGAGAGATTTTCAATTACCGTACAAGTGGGATTGTGTGAAGAACTGACGTGGGTATTAATCTGATTTCTCAAACAAGTTGAGAGATTGATTTCTTCACTTACCGTACAGGTGCGATTGTGAAGGAATTGACGTGGGTATTAATCTGATTTTTCACACAAAGGTGAGAGATTGATTTCTTTTATAGACTGAGAAACCGAAGCTCAGTCTATTTTCCCGTTGGGTTGGACAGAACCTTCAATTTGTGTGGAGTTAACTATTTATTTGGATGATCAAAAAAAAAAAAAAAAGGGAAACTTCGTTTTATCCCCTCGTGGTATACTCTGATTGCACATAACCTCCCTAAGGTCTGAAAATAGCACATAACTCTCTTATGGTTGATGGACTAAAATGAACATTTAATTTTGTTAAGTGTGAAAATATAATAACCTTAATACCCTTTATTTTAAATTAAAAAAAAAAACAAATATAGCCCCAAAATTATCATCTTCATCATCTCAAACTACCCCGTCAACGTTTCCACCATATTCATCATCTTTATGTTAATGTAGCCCTTTTGTTTAAATTCGTGGTTAATTTCAATGAAATTTTTCACGTGCGCATCACACGGGTCAGGGATTAGGGTATAATTTAGAGATCACGTATTATATACACGAGAAATTCTGTCAAATTTAACAACGAATTTAGCGGAAGGGTTACAACAATGACATAAAATAGTATAATTTCAAGGTTAAATTGACACAAATTATAGTATATGAGTTTGATTAACACAAATGATATAATTCAAAAGTCAAATAAATAGTTAACTCATTTTTGTAAATTATTTGACGGACTTTTAGTGCAGCAACACCTTAGTCCCACGTTTTATTATTAATTAAAATTCATTATTAATTCAATATATATGATGTATTAAGTCACAATATAAGATCAATAAATTAAATTCAAATAATATTTTTCTTTGCAAACATGTATTATTTTTATGTTCAATCACCCGTAAACCATTTGGAATGTTGTCCAAATCGATTGAATTCCTGTTGTGCTTAGGTCCTCAAAATACTTTTTAGGTAACAATTATTTGAGGCCACTTATATTTAGTGATCATTAGGTCATGGGAAGAGACGAAATGGGGTGGCTTGATTCTATAATGGATGTACCAACTTGCAGGCCAACAAAGAGTTGACCACATTTTTGGAGGATTTCACTGACAAGCCAGTATTTGTGAACTCCAACTTGTAGCAGATTTAGGTACCTAAAGCAACAATATCACGTTATCGTCGTTACATAGTGTCATTATTTAATAAGAAAAAATGAAATGGACAAAGTACACATCATTTTTATACGTGAGATGGTTATTACATTATGCTAGCTTAACTATAACTAAGTTCTTCCTGAGAGGAATAATAGACACGGTTAAAAACCTCATGATCTCACTAATGAGAGTCTATCGAATTACTCTCCGAATGAACTTATTTGTCCTCTCTCCTTTTTTCACAAGCAAATAAAGGGAAAAAAAACCACACTAACGGGTCACGCTGTCACTGTCATTCTAGCACGCATCTAGGGGTATTAATCAAACTAAGTTATTTGAGTTTAACTTGGTTTCGACTTGTTTTCTAAATGAGTCCGAACTTGATCAAGTTTTTAGGCTCGTTTAGAAAACAAGTTCTACAAACTCGACTCAAATTCGATAGGCTCGATTCTTTTATATGTAAATACTTGGACTCGGCTTATTTTTGGCTCGTTCAAGCTCGGCTCATTGCCCTACACGTAGCCTATGCTTATCACTCACCTTTGCTTAAATAGGAAGGGAGGTGGTGGTCTCATAATCAACGATGAAACAAATGTAGTATACTCTAATTCCTTATGAACAATGAGGATTTGTTAATATAGATAGATCCTCACCATATAAAAATTTAGTGAATCCTCCAATTTTAATTAAAGACTGGCAGGAGTGGTGGTGGTGGTTCATCTTAATGCCGAGGAAGTTTTTCTAAGTCGTGTGGAAAAATAATAACCCTTCCCAGAATTGCTAAATCGACACAAAAAAAATAACATTTTCCAATAATCTGATAACCTAATATATCCTTGAGCCAGTATACCCTTGGCAGAACACACATAGGGTATCCAGTGATTTCAAATTTAAGCACTTGTACAATAATTTTTTTGCTGATTCAATTCCACCCCCAAAAGTACTTGATACAAAAATTTCTCAGAAAGCAACAAGATAGCACGATGAAATGAATCAGTTCAAGTGCAACACAACCCAAAATTTTCCGATTATACAATGTATACAACAAAGAGAAAGTTCACCAGGTTTAGGTATGTGTGTAAACTAAACAACATCCAAGAAAATGTAGCAGTATGAAAAGAATATCAATGCTTGAATATAATTACAGCACCTTTAGAGGATCTAGGGAAGCTTAATAAGCTTTCAGCCACCTGAAGCTGGTCTTGAAATGCACCACGTACCAAATCATCTTGTCCAACACCACGACCATTGATGACCATTTTTTCCAATGCCCTTGAACTCTTAAGAAGAAATTGTAAAAATGGAATCTCAAGTCCACAGTGCCTGCCTTCAAAGCCAGAAATCCTAATAGTCTTGAGACGAAGGTCCAAACATCTGAAAAGCTTCTGTTTTGATGTCCAATAGCTCTCTCCATCAACATTGAAAAAGTTGGAAATTTTTGCATTGAAGCAGGTCTACAGACGAAGATTTCCGTTAAACCAATATTATCTAATAGGTTGCAATGCATATAATCAAATTTTATAGGGAGTCACTTAAAGCAACCTCGACAAATCACCAGTGATAGTCTCAGTAAAGACTCCCATATACTTTAGATATAATTGCAAGAAAAGAAATAGAATGTGAAAATATTGGGATGTGGGAGCACATCAGATCAACAGAAAACTCCATCTCCAAACTCTAGAAGAGCCCATTTAAAATTCTGATAAACATGGAACACCTGCCTATTCTCGTAGTCACCGCGACATCTAGAATTGATAGGAATTATAATACGAGGGGAAAGGAGAGATTGATTGGCAGTTATCAATCATTAAAAACCAATCTAAGCACACCTCGAGTTATGAATGTAAAACAAATAGATGGGAAAAATGTCTCCAGAAAGCAAACCTCAAATTCAAAAGATGGTGGGGTCATGTTTATGATTAATGTCTCCACGTCAGGTGAACTATGTAGCAGGTTTACTATCCCAGAGAGGTACCGTTCCTGGATAGGAGTATGTAGCATTAAACGTTTGCACTTCGGCAAGACAGATGGCAAACCTTTAATCTCCAGCATGGATAGAACCTGCCAATCAAAGCAAGAAGATAAAGAAGCCACACATGAACAAGATAAATCCAATCTGTGAATACTACTAATCTGTGCATAAAACATCCTGGAAGAAGACATTTCTTATTGTTCCGAAGTTCTACAATGAAACTTAACAAAATAGAGATGAGCTTTGTCATCCTTATTGATATATCCCACGAGCAACAATGCTGACTTTATGCATTCTTATATGAACTAAAACTTTGGCGTCCTTCTTTCTATTGGTCTACAAGATGTAACGTATATCCATAACTGTTGCACAAGATATGAGATCGTGCTTTTACAACTCTACCATGAATTAGATCAAAGAAGACTGTGATAGTTGAAAATGCAATGGTCATTCATTGTTAATTTGCATGTGCGTACACACACACACATAGGAAAATGGATAACAGCAATAAATAACATGACCACAACAGCAGCAGTTGTGATATTACAAACCACTTCTTGTTAAATAACTAAAGTGTTAAAGCAATATTATTACAAGTCAAATATACCGATATCATTGATTATGTTGATTGCCCTGTCATTAGCTTTCTTGTTTCCTTCTTTTCTTTTGGTCATGAATGCCATGTTTTTTTGTTGGTCGATCTCCTGTTTTTATTAATCATTCGGTAGAGCTACTTAAAACAATGCACAAAGAATTATGAAACTCCTTTTCTGTAGGCCTCTAAGGCATATTGAACTATTTTAAAGGACACAATAAAATTTTGATGTCTATATCATTCCAAAGTGAAGAATTAAGAGAATTGCATTGATAAAGACAACTTTTATGAGGCACGAGTTTTAATTCTAAATATGTAGCAAAAAAGGCACACAAGGGCATTCCCCATTCTCAGTAAGAAATATTCTGCATATTTGAGCAACAAATCTTACAATAACCAATCAAAGTATAAAGCAAAACATGCAGGACATGGATGGGAAAAGCAAAACGAGACGAATTAAATTTAGGGCGGAAACAAACCTCAATGAACCAAGTTCCAAATGTAAGATACTTAATAAGCTGAATGCTGACTAGCATATCACTTAACATAAATTTCTCCATTTTAAAATCATCATCAGCGTCATGATTAATCTTTGTTAAGTAGAAATCCAGCTTAGCATCAACCGTAGACGATATATTCTCTAGTTGAATAATTTTCCCATGTAAACACCCCAAAATATCCAAAGACCGAACACCCGGAGCCCAAATCTCAACAACAGAGTCCCCTTTTTTCTGATTCAAATACCCATTAATCACCAATTTCCTCAAACTCCCACCATTAATCTCCAGCTTATCGAAGCCCCAACAATTAAACAGCTCCAAAAAATTCAAAACAGGACTACCCAACACTATGTTTCCAATCATATTACCACTTAACTCCGTGGACCCAATTGTCAAACTCTTCAGTGATTTCCAACTAATCAACCCTTTAGGCACAATACCACACATTGATAAACTCAATTTCACAAACGACCCATTACTATACAAATGCTGAGGCAATTGAAAAAGACCAGACCCAAAATTATGCTTGTTGGAAAAATCCAATTTGAGCTCTTCCACACCATGTTTCGTAACGAAACAAAGCCAGACATTAACATCAGCAGAAAAACGACGGTGGTATGCGAAATCAACTGAAAAAATTTTCAGTTTAGGACAGTTGATTAACACCAGGGTTTTGTCCACAAAGGAGATGAACTTACAGAGGTCTTCATCAGGTTGGTTACGGTGGCTGAACATGAGGGCCGAGACAGTAGTCCAAAGAAACCTCCATTGCTTTGATAGTATACAGGTTTTGACAACATCTTCCATGGGTAGGAAAGAGAAAATGTGAAGGAGAATTGTGTCTGGTAAGACAGTGATTCGATCTAGGGTTTGGATTTTAGGTCTTTCAGAGTCTGGTTTTTGAGAATACCTTGAGAGGAATTCCATTTTTTTTTCTTTTTTGCTTGAGAGGAATTCCATTTTTTGTTGGGAACAAATGGCTTGGAGTTGAGAGTGTTGCAGTAAATGTGGCCGACGAGGTCAGGCGGTGAGGGACAGTGGGACATTGTAGATTCGGACTATTTAACTCAAAAGTTCAAGTAAACGGGCCGGGCCATTTCGGGCTGGTCGGGTTGGACATTTTACAGGCCTAAATTGGACTTGGGTTGCCTTGTACTTTGTACTTTCATCTATCTATCGTATCGAATTAAACGGATTTGTACGGAAACACGTAAAAAAATAGTCCACTTATAAATTAACTAATAATATTCCATAACTAAAGTTATTGTATATTGAATTATAACAACGTGCATGCATTAAAATATGTGTTGAAGTGTGTGTATGTATGTGTAATTGTGTGTTATAGAGTGTGTGTTGAATTTTTAAAATTTGATGGGAAAAAGTGTGTTGGGTGTGTAAAATTTGAAAAAAAAAATATACCCTTTATAAATTCAAATATCTATCTGATTTATTATACAAATTATTTGTATCTAATGAATCATACCATATTAAATTTGTGTTGTATCTAAATTATGTATAATTGATATATAAATGAGTTATAAACATATGATTTAAGGAAGACTTAAACCATTTTTTGAATCATTTGGTTTCCGTATTAATGGGTGTATTAATGAGTCATAATAAATTAAAATTTTATAATTCAACCTTATACTGCATTTTATTACAAAAAAATGTTTTGTATTATATATAGTCTTATTTTGAATGTTTATCCAAATAATGCACTTTATCCGTAGTATTGAGTCAATTATAATACCATATTGGGATGTGGTATTAATATAGTCTAATGCAAGGGTATTAAGTTATAAATTTACTATTTTACCCACCAAATAAATAAAAACATGAATAATTAAACAAGATTGATGATTTTTTTGCCAATATATAATTAAGACTCTATTATCTCATCATTATTTAGTGTCGAAACATTGAATTACAATGAGTATTAATTTTATTACATATTTAATTTTATATATTATTCGCTTATATAGAATTAGCCCGTTTTAACTAATACTATAATTTTTTTTACTATATCGTAACCAAATGAGGTTTGTGTTGGTGTTGTTAATGTAGACTTATCAATTGTATCGGCTGAGACAAGTTCGTATCAAATTTTTGCAGGTTTATTTTAAAAAATACTCAATTCATACTTTATTCATTTATTAATTTGTATTATATCCAATTCATGTCGTATATAAACCATATATAATTGATATATAAACAAGTCGTATTTTGTATTTCTTTTAATTGACTTTATTTATACCAAATTCATATATTAATTGTATCATGTTAGGTCCATTTATTTACTACACGAGTAACTTAATAAAAATTCATACTCTATAGTTTTATTTCATGTTAATGGATCATGTGATATATATTTTGGAGGGCTAATCATAGTTTGTACCCTCAAAGATTCTCAAATTTTTAATTTACACTCTGAAAGATAAAATTTTTCAATTTGTACCCTGAATGTCACAAAAACGATGCAATGTGCATCAGTCCCAAACGTCTGTTCGATTAACCGTCTGAAAATCCAGCAGACGATTTGCATGTGATTCTTGCAGGGATTGAATTATAAAAACACATTCCTTAATCTCGTGTGAGTTGCACATGGTATTGGTTCATCTGAAAACCCCCTTCTCAGTCTCAAAAAAGGAGAGAAACGAAGGTGCTTGTGTTGGTTGGAACACAATCGAAGCTGCTAACCTTGTTTGTGGAACACAATCGAAGCTGTTGACCTTGGAGATCGATCAAATGTCTTGGGTTGTACGGGAGTATAACTGTGATATACCACTTTGATAGAAGTCGTCAATTTATGGTGAAAATTTGTTTGTTTCCATTTGGAATGGTTCCAGTTTTAATGGTGTGCTTCTATTTTTTCTTCTTTTTTTTATGTGATTGTTTTCAAAGTTATAATATATTATGTGTTTGTGTGGGCTTGAGTTATTTGGTTTTATGTGATTTGTTTTGTCTGCAAGAAGCTATTTGATTTACGTGGGTTGATTTTTATATTCAAGTGTTGAATATTAAATGTTTTTTTTGTATAAGTTAGTATTTGTTTATGCAAAAGCTGCCACATATTATTTTACAATAAAAATGCATCATAGTGGTAAATTTGAGGGTTATGGTGACAAAGTGTACACATGTGAGAGATGGAACCATTTTGATATGTGTCATGTTGACCAAATATCTTTAATAGAGTTGAACAACATGCTGAAAAATGTTGGAGTAGGTTATTTTGAGAATACAAAATACTATCATAGAGCTAGTAAAGGGGGGAGGGCTATTGAAAAATGATCAGCAGATCATGGAACTTGAGAAGTGGGCAAATAGTAATAGAGTGGTTGATCTATGTGGAACACAGTAAGGCTTGTATGTTGAACCCTAGTCAAGCTGAGTTAACTTGTGGTAATGGGGTAACATCTAAGAGTTCTTCTAATAAGGATGAAGATGACAGTGAAGAATGCTCATAAGGTGAGTTTTCTAGGTCTGAATATTTTTATGATAGTGAATATGATATAGAGAATTCCTAGTTGTATGAGAATGCAGTTGATGATTATTCTAACTTTGTAGGGAAGGGGAAAAGGGTTGAAAGTAACAAACAAAAAGGGGATCAGAATATTAAGGCAACAGGAATAGACAATGACAGTGGTTTAAGAGGTGAAGATTGTGAGTTTGATGAGCTGGAAAGTTTTAGTAGCTCATCTGATAAGGATGAAATGGGGGATGAGAAAGTTAAGTATCCACATTTCAATGCTAAGGCTGATATTGTCGACCCACAGTTTAAGCTAGGAATGTTATTTAAAAGTTCAACTGAGTTCAGGGCAGCAGTGAGACAACATGCAATCAAATGGGAAAAACAAGTACGATTTGCAAAAAATGAGAAGTATAGGGTGAGAGCAATTTGTAAATCAGGTTGTGATTGGATGATATATGCTTCAAGATTGGGTTCAAAGATGATCATGCAGGTAAAAACTTACGTTGGTAGACATAGTTGCAACAGGAATTTTAAAATGAAGCATGCCAATACAAAGTGGGTTGCAAGTATATACATTGACAAAATTATATCAAATCCAACCTGGCCTATTAAGTCACTGAAATAAACAATTCTGAAAGAACATGTAGTGAAGTAACATCCCAATTTAGTATATAGAGCCAAACAAAAAGCAATTACAATGGTGAATGAGACTGATAAAGAACAATTCAAAATGTTGTGGGATTATTGTGAGGAGTTAAGGAGAACAAACATAGGGACCACTTGCATTATTAAAACTAAGTCTGTAGCTGGAGATCAATTTATGTTCAAACGGTTATATGTATGTTATGGGGCACTGAAGAGGGGATTACTTGAGGGATGTAGGCCATTAATTGGAATAAATAGAAGTCATCTAAAGGGGCCATAGGTTGGAATTTTGCTTGCAGCAGTGGGAATTGATGCCAACAACCAAATGTATCCATTGCATTTGCTGTAATTGAGAAAGAAACAAAAAAATCTTGGGCATGGTTTCTTCAACTTATTAAACAAGATCTTCAAATAGTGAATTCACAATACCTGCATCAACTTATTAAACAAGATCTTCACAATAGTTACATCACCACCACCTGCAACATCATCTGCAACACCAAGAATGAAGTTACCTGTATGTAATTTTGTTTGAAATTGATTTTATTTTTCTATTTGGTACCAATACACTATTGCATTCCATACTTGCATTTATGCATTCCATCAGGTTAGGAGGAACAAAGATACATCACCATTTGCTACACGATCAACACCAAGTATACCACTAAGGCCAGAAACACTATCTTCAACTACACCAGTTGGACCAGCTAGACCACACACAATGTGGAGGCCAATTGCACCAGTTGGACTACACACAATGTGGAGGCCATCATCTTCAAATACAACAGCTGGGCCACGCACAATGTGGAGACCACTAACAAGGTGGAGGCCACCAAAAACACCATCACCAACTGAATCATCAATATGTTAGAAGCCATCTATGGAAGGTTGACTTTTTTTGTGGATGACACTTTTTTTGTTGAGATTAGTTGTATTTTTTTGGCTGATCTTATTTTAAGAAGCATGTGTCACCATTTTTTGCAAGCTCCATTTTGGATTAATGATGATGTGAAACTTGCTTTTTAGTATTGAATGGAATTATTGGGTATTTTGTATTACTGATGTTTCTGTCCATTTCATATTCAATTGGACTTTTGAATTCAAACAAACGGGATTCAGTCATAATCCATTAGAATTCATATTCATTACAACGTACTATCATTGCAATACTTAAATACAGAACTATGTCATAAAATTTCAATATATCCATCTACTTAGACAACTATTAAATCTATCTTCATCAGCTTCACTACTCAGTGACCAGTTGGAAGCTCTCCATCAATACCATCTTCAAAGGGGTCACTCTTATAGCAACAAACTAGGATCATAAGTAGCCAAGAAACAACCAAACATACCCATAACATTCTTGCCCTTCCTCTGTGTCTCCAAGTTTGTTGCATGACATAATAAGTTGGGTATCATTTGTCGTGATTGTATACACATAGGTGGATTAACCCAAGCAAAATAACCACGTAGACCACTTTCCTACAAGTGCAAAATACAAATATTTGTTTACTCTGTGCAAAAATAATTACATAAAAGACTTTTTTCAAATAAAAAAATCAAATGAAATAGAACAACTATAATCCATAATGTGTGAAAAATCGGTGAGAAAAAAATGGTTTAAATGCACATCATAATTAATCAATTGCAAGAATATTGCTAAATTTCTAATGGGATGTGAAGTTTTACCGCATAATTATCGTAATTCTTAAACCTCCTCCTAGGGTTTAGGTATGTCCATGAGGTCTTCATTGCTGTCCTTTGACCACAGTAGTAGACCCCTTCTATTTATTGCTCTGTTTGTTATCTTTTTCTTCCTCTTTTTTCTTCCAGCTTTTCATTCCTCTTCTTCCCTTGCACATCTGACTTTCCCCAACCAGTTTTATACGAAGATAAAGGTAAGCCAACTTCGATTTGGAGCCAAACGAACTTGTTTTTATAATTCAATCTCTGTAAGAATCACGTGCAAGTCATGTGTTGGATTTTCAGACGGTAAATCGAACGGATGTTTGGGACCGGTGCACACTGCATCGTTTTTGTGACATTCAGGGCGCAAATTGAAAAATCTTATCATTCAGAGTATAAATTGAAAATTTGAGAATCTTTCAAGGTACAAACTGCGATTAGTCCTATTTTGAAACCCACAAATTTAAACGGCTGGATCATTGACCCGATTATTGAAATCGTACAGTCGCCCGCCCTCAAGCTCGTACCACCATACTAATTACTCACACTGGTACTCTTCGCTTTCAAAATCTCAAGACTACAGAGAATCGCCATTTACGGACTTTCGGAACCCATGGAAACAGAGGAAGCACAACGAGTACTTCCATTTCAGCTTCAATTCGACAAACCCATCGCCTCTCAGGTTTTTTACTCAGATGTTGAGTCTCCTTTTGTGTGTGTATTTTACTGTATACGAACGTAGACTCTCTCTCTCTCTCTCTCACACACACACACACACACACACATTCTTATTCAGAGATGTTTTGCTACTTTTCATGTGTTCTATGTATCTTTGTTGGAAGATCAAAATTGCTGAATGGAACCCAGAAAAAGATTTGTTGGCTATGGTTACCGAAGACTCGAAGATTCTGCTACATCGCTTCAATTGGCAGAGGCTATGGACCATATCTCCTGGTGAGTGGTGATCTCTTTATATTTGTGTCAAGAGTGTTTGTGTGCAATTATACGGAAGAGAGTGGAATGCTAATAGTTCTAGTTCTGTATTTAGATTTTTACGTAGAGCACATTGATTTTATTTATCACTGTAGTAGTTCCAATTGTGCTAGGTTTGCAAATTGGGTTTGGATTGGATGTTGGTTTTGGGGGCAGCTTGGGCATAGCATTGAAGGTGTTTGATGGAATTTTCAGTTTGAGCATCTGCATATATATTGCAAAGTGGGGACTAGTAAGGCGGAGAAGAGTGGGTCTTGAAGTAGTGGAAAGTTGGGGGTGGGGGTTTAAAGATACAAGAACTGTTCAAATGTTAGGGTAAGATATTTTTATAAGGTAGACAAGTTACAGCCTTGCAGAGTTGAATGATTACCTGTTAGTTATGACGAAGTGTATGTGCATGATGGAATTTGAATCTCATCAACTTTGGCTTATGTGACGGGCCTATACACAATTCCACATCGGAAGTTTTCCTGGGGATCTTGGGAATGTATGTAGGACCAATAACCCAAATGAATCTCCTTGAGTAGTCATTTTGCATGAGTGTACTTACTACATGTGGTATCAGAGTCACTCATGCACTCAAATGCGTGGGTTCGGGGCACTGCAGTGTAGGGTCAGGGCTTATGACGCCATTGCCTACCTGCTTTTCTTTTAAGTTTCTCTTTGTATGCACTAATACATGCGGGCAATGTTCTCACTTTTATCATGGGTTTTCATAACCATTTGTTTTGTTGTTAGATAACTTGTTCAGTGTGCTTGACCCATTATTATAGAGTTTAGTGGAATTTCCTTGCTTCTTCATAATTATGGGATCTTTGTAGTCATAGAAAAAAGTTGTTGTTTTAATCTTTTATAGATGGCTTATATGTTGTATTACACTTTAGATTTCAGGTAAAATATCTCCATATGCATTCACAGTTTATTGGTACATCTGAGTTGGAGATACTACCATTAATTGGATAACTACAGCCTGGTGTGAAATTGGTCAATCACATGTTTGACAATAAATATTTCCTTTTATCCATTCATTCTGGCATACTATTCTCAAAGAGGCAAGAAGTGTTTTTTTGATGATTCTTCACTGACGGTTTCCCTGCATTTTATCTAGGAAGGTGCATAACATCCTTATGTTGGCGTCCTGATGGGAAAGCAATTGCTGTTGGGCTTGAAGATGGGACCATTTCTTTGCATGATGTTGAAGTGAGTTTGAAGAGTTTCCTTGTGCTGTTTTGCTATGTTTCGCATAATCTGCAATGTTCTGGAACCCATCTTAGGCTACTAGCAACAGCGTGACTGCTGGATTTTTTTGGTCTTGGTCAGAAGAGAAAATAATTGGGCATAGTAGCATAACATGTGAAATAGGAAACAGAATGTACCGAAGAGGAGTATATGATCTGGATTCTGGTGTAAGGCATATGTAAATCTGATTGAGTCAACATTACTTCGCATTTCTATATCCTAAGATTGCCTTGCAAGTATTTGTTAAGTGCTAAACACTTTATTTCCTTGACCCTATGATCCCCTCTCAAAGATAGTGAGAGCAACACTGATTATTATTTTGGGGTTTTTAAAACTGCAAAGGAGTATTATATTATCTATCTTGGCTAACTTGAATACCAAGCTGTTTTTATTGCTTTTTCACAGAGAGAATTTTTTTTAAAAAGGTTCTTTGCCTTTCAAGAAATTTATTACTTCAAAATCTACTTCGCAGATCAAGCCTAACTATTATTCAGTTTTTGCTGCAAATGCGCAATTACTTTTATTTTCTTGAATGAAATGTTTGGAGTTGATGATGTTTATACTCACACAA
The DNA here is from genome assembly GCA_963454935.2 of Ilex paraguariensis. Lineage (NCBI taxonomy): Eukaryota > Viridiplantae > Streptophyta > Magnoliopsida > Aquifoliales > Aquifoliaceae > Ilex > Ilex paraguariensis. The sequence continues at coordinate 109,470 of CAUOFW020001174.1, read as the reverse complement.
ACATCTTACGTACTTAAATCTGTGTATGCGTGATTCTACATACTAGAAATACGTTGTATGTTTTTATTTGCATTTTACCATGATGGTGAAATTGGCAGATACCCTGATGCATTGACCTTAGCAAGCTAAAATCTAGTTGTATATACTGTAATGATTCAATTTAAAAAATTTTAGTTTTGGCTCTTTGGAACTTAAACTAAAATATATAAATATTGCTGAAGAAGGGCTTTCCCAGTTTCCACTTCGATAGATGACGTCAATCCCTTTGATGACATGTGCATGTAAGATCACTAGTTCTGGTTGGTAAGAAGGAATTGATATAATCAAATAATTGCATATATTTCTAGGTTTTTGTGTTTTTTTATTTTAATTTTTATGTTTTATCAGTGATACTGATTCATAGCGAATTTGCATGTCTATCTCTGTATCCTACGCCTACGGAAAGCAGAATGGAAAGCTGTTGCGAAGCATGAAGTCACACACCGTTGCTATTTTGTGCCTTAACTGGGAGGACAATGGACATCAGATTGCAGTATGGATTTCTCTGCATTTGTTCTTGCAATGGTGTATTCTTCTGTTAAAAATCTTCATAAGTTGTGCTACTTCAACCCCAATTTGATTTTTTTTCCCTTCCTTTTTTCTAATTTTAGAGGCATGACTTGCTCAATACTTATTTTCCTTCTATTTTGGAAAATGCATTTTTTGAAAATTTTTTTTTGTCTCATCATTTGATAATCTTTTAGTGTATTGCAAATCAGGATGACTCTAGTAAAATCTCTGCTTATGAAGACCGAACTTCTCGTTTCTTCCCTCCTCCTCCAAGAGCTCCTCGTATTCCTGGTTTGGTGCCCGGTGACACTGGCTTCATGGATGATGGTGATGAACCGTTTCGGGAGCTGTCAAATTCTTCACATCAACGATTTAACATTCTATGCAGTGGAGACAAAGATGGAAGCATCTGCTTTAGTATATTTGGCATATTCCCAATAGGAAAAGTGGTAAGTTGATTATCAAGATACTGGATATAACCATGGTTATGTACGTGAAAAATCTGCTATCTATTGTTGATTTTCAGTTTTTTTTTTTTTTTGAACCTACAGCTATTTGTTCAACAATTCACCTTTTATGTTTATTTTTGGCATGTGGATTACATCTGCGGTCACTAGAATATACACAATTTTTCTATTCATAGTACGATAATGGGTACCCCAATTACTTACGGATTTCGGAATGCATCCATTAGTAAGGTATGTTCACCTCAATTTTGCTGGTTTTAGAACCTACATTTTAAGTATGAGACTGTTGTAAAGCTAGTTACGTTTTCAACATTATATAAGAATAATTAAACCTGAAGACTAGTGCGATAATGCTGCATTAGCGGCAGGCTCATTATGTCTGAATAAGAAGAAACTGTGTCATCTTTAGTCTGTAATTATCGATTCGCCGGCAATGACGATGTATATTTTCTTAGTTGAAAGATCTACCTCTTGGAATTGTTCTTGTCTTCTTTAAAAGAGAAGATATTTAGAATGAATAACTTCTCTTTAATGTAATGAAGTCCTTAATTGCTTCTCACAGCTTTGCTAGTCTTCTATAGTAATCTGATGTTTTTGGTCGTTCTTGTCCCTAGGTGGCTTTGTCAAAAGATCTTTGTTATTTGACAGTTATGTGCTCTGGGGAACTTTTTGAAGATGGAGTTGAACCAAGTGAAAGACAGATTGCTGGACATAATTTTCTTGGTTTCCAGTGCTTACTGCTTGATACTTCTATATTGTGGAAGAGGTAACCTTACTATGCCGTAGAACTCTGAATAATAGAAAGATTTCAGAAACTTACGACTTGTGGATTCCAGTAGTTACTTTAATTTGTCATTTTGTTGTTTTTGCAAGATAGCCATTCCACTGCTCAGGAAAGTGCTTCAAGCTTAATTTCGAAGTTTTATAAAAGGTTAATTACAGGCTTACTTGAAGGCATTTAAGATAACTATGGGAAAGTATTTGGTCGTAAGCCATTTTAAGATTGAGATATCCATAAATCACAATATTAAGTAACAGCTCCCTTAGTTGTTCTAGCCAAGCAGAACACAGTGTTGGAAATTGGAATACATTGTGCGTCAGAGTGAACAAATGTGGCGACATCTCCTCATCTTATATGTTTAAAGGGAATGGAGGGAGTACCATTGATAATCACACAAAACTCTTGGTAATCGTTGAAGGTAAAACAAAGCTGCAATATCTAGTGAACAAGTTCCATTTTTGTTATACACTTCAATAATGTCCTATGGAGGGCGGTAGCCAAGGATCAAGTTTTCATTCTTAGCGACAGTTACACTTGGTGAAATCCCTTGGATGGTTTGTGGCCTTGTTTTAGTACCAGGATTCCCTTGTTGCTTGATGTGTCCCACTGTCCCCTTCTTGTATGATAACTTCTTCTGGTAGTTTTGAGCTTATTATATGAACTTTGGGATTTAACCTATTAATTTTGGCTTCTTGGCTTTGTTTGATTATGTCTGCATCCTTATTGGTAGCTTTGGGAGTATTCAAATTGCCTTTTTTTTTTATAAGAAACAATTTTGGTTTACAAAATAGACAAGAAAGACATAGGGGTGGACAAGTCATCAAACCTAAGGAGGAAAAACAAACACAATCAATGATTATAAAATAGGTCTTAGCTACAGATGAGCCTAACTATAAATCTCATGGAGCTCACCACTCCCTTATAATGTAAAAGAGAGTGGTTCCCCCTGTTGAAGTATATAAAATTATAAATACTCTGGTGTAACCTAAGCTTGTTAATTAGTTGGTGGTTTAACATAGTAATAAGTATCATAATAGGAGGTCCTCCATTTGGATCTCATAATCAGAAGACTTCCAAGTGCTTTATCCAAAATCTACCATGCACATGAGGGGACATATTAAAGTATATAAATGTTTAAGTTTCACCTTCTCTAATAACTTGAACTTTTATAGACAAAAAAATGGAAGCTTTTAGAGAAGTTGGTGGTTTAACACTCTAAAATAATTGGTGATCGAAGCCCAAAAAATTTTAAAAAGTAAATTCGATCCCATAAATATCCTATTGCCTTGCATCTACCGTCACACAACCAGATGTCCTATATTGAAGTAGATGTAAATTTCACAGAGTGGCCCTAATTCCATAAAATCCTTAACTCACATAGAAAAAAGAAGGCCAAGCACTTGCCCATTCGAAGCCTGTCTGATTAAACAATTTGTTCCATAAAGACAATGCTATTGGACAGTGCAAGAATAGGTGATTAGCACTGTCCTTAACATATCGGCGTGTGCACACTATCATGTAGAAACCCAAGTGTGAGGTCTTCTTCTTTGAACAATATCATTGGCATTAATATTGTATGAGCAACAGTCCATGCGCAAACCTACTCCGCAATATACATTTTAGTTTTTCATATCACCAAAGATGGGAGAGAAAATGGACGCGAAGGATCACTCAAGAATTTAAAGCAAGACTTGTAAGAAACGAAACTCAAAACAATGAAAACCCCAATTTCTTTTATCAGGTGACCCATGATTTATTGAATCCTAGAGGTAATAGAAACTTCATGAACATCATTACATACAAGGAAACATACATGATCTAGAAGACTCCCCAGCCTCCCCTAACATTGTGTAAGAACTAGGTAAACCCTAAGAAATGGATTTTCATGGGCTGCTGGACATCAAAGCTTTCCAAATTTCAACTTCATTAGCATCACATCCATTGGCTTGTAATCCAATTTTTCTCTTGGTAACCAGATGCCCCTGTGTAGTTTTTCCAAAAGATATTTCCCCGGTCATTTCCCAACTAAAACTACATTTGTTGAAACCAAGTTTCCAACTGAAAGATCACATTTAATTTAGATATAGAAACCAACTTCCAACTAATCAAATGGTCCTTCTTTCCGTCCCCACCACGTTTTCATCCTTTGATAAGGCCTGTTTTTTCAATGTAACTCTTAATATTTCTCAAATCTTCCATCTTTTTCCGTGCTGGTTGTCTCTCTATCAGGCCATGGTTTCCAATGAATTTTTGTGTTGTAGAACAGTTGATTTACATAATCTTATTTCTTGTTTCCAATAACTAGGGGGTATGCAAAACAAAATCTAACTATATTTAATTTGGTTTGGCTTCGTAGTTTTGGTCAACCAGAGAATGACCATATAATATTGTCAAGTTTGGACTTGAAGTTATTATTTTTGTTTGACCTTTTGACTAATAGTTGTGAGAACCAGTTATCAGTTGATTCTTACTGTTTTTTTCACTCTCCACCAACGGTAGGAAAAATGAGCTTCATCAGGTGGCTCAACAAGCTTCTAACATTGAGGATTTAATTGAAGTCATCCGGGCATCACTCTCAGTCATGTTTAAGCAATGGTCTGATGCAATGCATGCATTCCACGAGAAATTTGATTCTCTATCCACTCTGATTATTGACCATGGTAACTTCCAAAAACAATCACAAATTAGTGGTGTATCTTGTTTTATGTGCTTTCTTCATTCACTTTTCCCTACCATTTATTTATAGGACTGGACTCTACCCCCCAAGAGGAGTTCCTAAGCCTTTTAGGTGGCGCTCGGACAAGTCCACCAGTACATCAATTTCTAGTTAATTCTCTTGGTGAAGCGGTATTCTTCTCCCCTTATTTGAAGCATGTAAATTCAGAGGGGAAAATGTGAAAATGTGTCTGATGCCCTAAGGTTATTACTTATTAGGGTCTCAAGCGGGTTGCAAAGGTGGTTTGTGGCGCTGGAAGAGAGCTTCAGCAACTTGTCCTTGATCATCTACAGGTGCACTATTATATATGTCTCTGAAGTTAATTTTTCATTTAGTAGGCCCAAGGCTTTCTCTGTGAAGATATTGAACATACAGATGGTGATAGATGCATCAAGTTCCTCTCTGCCATTGGTTTATTATATACTTTCTAAAGTTACCTGATAGTTGGTGCTTTATGTTGATTCAATTTTTGTGTTGTAAATTGATTTATATTACATGGTTATTTATGTTTGGGACACAGTCATTAGAATAATGTTGACAGTCATAGATACTCTATAAGAGCGGATGAGTATGAGTAAGGCCTAAGGGTGAGGGAAATGTAATTAATACAGATGAAAACAGTGGACAAATTTCAACAGATCACATAATCCTTGGATTGCGTACTAATATGGGGTTTAGCAGGATCTGATTTGTTGATGATCGGTGCTGGTGCAAATCTAATTATCTTGTTTATCAAGTGTTTTAAACAATGTCGACACATTCATATTAGGGCACTCTGATTCTATGAGTTGTATGCCTGTCAGTTGGTTTTAGTTTGTTTTAATGGAAACTAAAACAAGTTAAACCTCTGTTTCCCAGCCTGCTGCAGAAATTGTTGCATTCAGAATGGGAGAACTGAGGGGCCTTTCAAAATGGCGTGCACGATATCAGGGTATTGGTTTGGATGAGACACTAATGGATAATGCAACAGAAAAAGCTGGGATGTTTCTTATACAAGTTGAACGTTTTATGAGGGTTCTATCCTCTGTGGTGCAGCAGGTATGCTCCTATCTAATGCATCTTTGCTTCCCCCACTCGCCGTTTAGGAGTACTGTTGGAGGTATAAGTTTGTGCAAGTTTGTGCTACGTGCCTCAGGTTTTGCATTTCTTGTGACTGTTAAAGCTAACTTTTTTGTGTTCTTTTTCTTCGATTAGTTTATTTTACTGTTGCCCAAATTAGTGCATCAAGATTGTGGTTAGAAGATCATTCCAGCCTCAAGAAGGTTACTGAACCTTAAAGAGTAGCTGAAAATTGGACAACTGAGTGTTGAATTATTGATGTCTTAATTTTCGTTATACAAGTTATCCTTCTACTTTTACATGACATACAATGTTGTAAACCTTTTAAGATTGTAATTTCTGTGCATTTATTTTAGGAATACATCTTACATGTTAGAGGCAAATCTGATTATTATGGAGCCAATAATTGTGATCTTTCAGATTTTTTATTTCATCGATACGAAGTCTTTTTCTTCTTAACCTTCCATATTCCTTCATTTATGAATAGTGTGTCTCAATTCAACTTTTAAAATTTGTGATGGTTCATCTCTGCATCCTGATATGAGTTTTTTTCCCTTGAAAACAGAATCATACAAAGAATGGGTGGAAGTATGAGCACATAGAATTTATTTGCCTACTTTTAGTTATTGCTGGTAGTTTGTCATTCTTTTTCTCAGTTATTTAAATCATAAGTCAAACTGCTATGCAGATGCTTGTTTGCTTCTGTGGATTCAGAAATATAAGTTCAGATTTAAACCTCTGGACTTAAATGGATGCCGTGCTTTTGTTTTCTTTGGGAACATAAGCTTATCCTTCTACTTTTTTCTTTTTATATGCGTACATGTTCAGCCCTCAAAAAGGGCTTTAATCATTTCTAAGAATATGTATGCCATGAAGGGTCAAAGATGATCATTTGAGCTTAAAATGAAAGTCATGCAATTCTACAGCAAGATGGTTTTGATGAAATTCTTTGGTCAAATACATACAGTGGCTCTATCTTTTACTTTCCCATGTCATTATTGTGCCTTTCCATGTCACTCCCTTCCCTTGAGTTTGTTTTTCATTTTCTGTAAAACTCTAATAGTCTTTTGTTTCAGTTTTCAAATTTCTTCAGCTGGCTTCTGAAATATGTGAAGATACTAATGTCAGAACCAAGTGATCAACTTTTACCCTTCAGTAGGTTTGGCTTTCAGATGTTCATTCTTGTCATGTGTGATTTGCTGATTTTTTGTAATTGTGGATTGTTCTTATACATCTTCTCGTTATTGCAGTGAGCTAGTTATTATATTCTTGAAGTTTCTGCATGATCAAGATCCTATTAGGCAGTTGCTGGAACTCTCTGAATTTGATTACAATATTGAAACAGACGTGTAAGTAATCTTTTTTGGCCATTAAAAACCTTGTCAGATGATTTATTTGAAGTTGACAAGTTCGAATCGTCTTTCATGTCTACATGCTCTTGTCTGCTTATCGGTAGCCTTTGAAAATACTCATAAAGCTGCATATTGTTATAAATATAAGGTCCTGTACTTGGAGTAATTCACTACTTAAAAACAAGGTAAGAGACTTTGCTGCACGCATGTTATGCTCTGATACTTGAATCTTATAGCTTACACTTCCCAGCCTAAGACAGAAAGAAAGAGGCTTGCTTGTATGCATAGCTGGAATATACATTCTCTCAAAGCTGTGAGAATGTGTCTTGAAGCAATGAGAAAAAACACACGAATCTGTGAGTTAGGAGATGATACCAGCATTGATAAATAGAGTGATGAAAAGGCTTGTGTTCAAAAAAAGGTGAGTTTCACCACCATCAATCCTTTGTGGAGTCATTGAAGGAGGTGGAACTATTTTAAAACAGAACAGCTATGCCCTGTTTTAGAGGACAGGAACTATGTTCTCTGAAGTTTATTTTAATTGATGCTCTAACAGTGTCATTTTACCTGTAGCATACATTGTATGAATTCCAGAACCTGGTGAACCTAAAACTTCAGTTGAGGAAGAGCTTAGTTCTCAAATATTTTAATTGAACTTGAATACTTAATCTGAGAATGAGAGTGCATTGGTTAAAGTACTATGACTGCACTGTGCTTGCGTGGCATATTAAGTGTATATATCACTAATGCACTAGGTCAGTTCCTAAACTTTAGGATATTGAAATAAGTCTGAAGATAAGTATGAGGATAAAGCTGAGGGATCTAATGAATCCTTTAGGCACCAATAGTCATGGTTGGAAATGATAGACGATAATTTCTTTTCAATCGTTGCATGATTAAAACCTCCATTTTTCTCTAATTTCTGAGGGATACTGATAGAGCTGCAACTTTTCTGTCATTCTATGCAGGCTAGCCTTTTTGTATTGCTCATATGTTTTTATTATTGCAGATCATTGCTATAGTGTATATTGATTCTTGATGTTGCTGGATTCTTCAGGGAAACAATGAAAAGAGTTAGGGAATTGACTCATTTTGGGGGTTTTTTAGATTCCGAATACTTGCGAAGGACATTAGCAAAAGAATTTCAAGAAATGGAATCTTGGTATTTTCCATTTCCTCTTCCCTTTTCTCATTTTCCATATGGCATAACATGATCCTGTCATAATGTCAGGAGACATCATCGTTAAGGATGGCGTGCATCAGTTCTAAGGCTTACAACTTAAAAGTTGATTTGGACAATTTGTTTTGATGATACATCTGCTTTATTTCTTTCAACATTTCTCGTAAGAGAAGCATGGAGCAGATAGCTCAAAGTTGACCTAATTGTTGCCCGTGAATTATGTATGATAACCTAAGAATTTGAAAAAGAAAAAAGCCACGACCTTTAGATAATTATTCCTATTGGTTGCTTAAAATGTAGTAGAAAATTGCTAACACTTGGATTACAAGCCAGCTGGTAATGTGAACTAAATAATAAATTTTACTGTCTTCTAGGGGATGTGCACTATGTTTTTTACCATGCATGTTGCTTTTAGCTCTACTTTGTTTCTTATCAGTAACAAAGCATCCCAGCGGCTTTTTATTATGATTATTGTGTTTCCTTCTACAATGGAATTCTGGAAATCTGTGCTTCACATTGTGATCTTAGCTTATAGGTATCTATTTCAATTATTTTCTGTTGCTTGGGTCTATGGTATTAATGCCTTAATCTGGTGCCCATTATAGCTTTAAGGTGGCCTTTCAGATGCCCTTCAATACAATCTCCAAACAACTCCTTTGTAAGGATTTGCTGCCACTGTTTCCTATTGCATCTTCACCAAGTTCTGTGTTTACTGCTGTTCCAACATCAATATCATACTATAAGGTACTTCTTTCTTCAATGCATAACATATGTTTTTCAACTTATCACAAATCTTAGTTTTTTTTTTTTTTTTAAATATTCTCTATCTTTATTGAATTGGTGGAATTCAATGGTTTTCTGTGTTCTACTCACTATCAGCCACTTGTTACCACCTTTTTCATCTTGTTTACCCTTTTCTTTGTTGCTACTTTTTTTTCCATCTTGTGTGTGTTCTTCTTTGTTGTCATTTCATTATTTAGTAGACATGAATTGGTGTGAAGTAAAATAAAATTTTTTGGAAGGGAAAGATGCTACCATAAGGCAGATGATCTGAAAGGAACTTGAATTTTTTTCCCTTTTTTGCTGAAGAGGTTTGTGTATCTAGTGAAGCACAGAATTGTTCCATGATTCCTTCCTGTGCTCAAGTGTTTAATTGGGTGACTTTAATGTATAAAAATCTACTAGATGACCATATGAAAGATGTAGACTAGAAAACCTCCCCAAATGTCAAAACCACTCTTAATTCAAATCCATTTTTTCAACAAATATTAAAGAATGACGTCAGTCATCCTGCAAAACATGTATCCCATTTCAAATTGTTATGATTTTTTTTTTGATTGACAGCAAGATTTATAAATTGAAGTATTAGTCGTGTTATGCGAAACAGAGCTGGTCTTAATTTTGTAGGCGTGGCAGCTTTCAAACGTGAGAGAACCCCACATTTTAATGGAGAAGCTAAAAAATGACATCTTCTTGATTCTAATTTGTTATACATATAGGTCAAAATACTGATCAATACACATGTAACACATATAAACATGTATGCTAATGGATTAGAGAAATTTATCAACTGAAATTCTGGTCGTCATATGATGTTGGTGTTGAGTTAATATGACCACACACTGATTAGCCATTTCTGTGCAAAACCATATTTAGTTTGGGCTGTATTTTGTTGTTCCTGGATATTTGCAAGGTGCTCAAATGCGCTTGCAGTTTTCTTGCTCATCCGGCCTTGGGATTCGAGGTATTGAAGATTGGTAGAAGAAAACCTTACTCTGATACCATTATTGTGATGCAACCAAGTTTTATGTTTTGTTGTTCCTGGATATTTGCAACTCGTGGAAATATAATGAAGATTGGTAGAAGAAAACCATATTCTGACACCATTTTAATGCAACTAATTTTTTCCTTGTTTCATGAAGCAACCCTACAGTAAGCCTTGTTGGTGGTTCACATTTATTTATGTTTGGCTCCCTGAACTAAATACAAACTGGATTTCTTTTGCTGTATAGGAAGCTTCTGAAACTGCTTCAGCTCATCAAACTCAACGGCAAAAGCTTGTTGATTACATCTCTTTTCAAATACCTGATGAGTCTTTCACCGATGCTGCAAATTGCATAGGCTTGGCAAGGGGGTTTATGCATGACTTGGCCAGTGCAGACGAGGGGGGTACTTCTCTGGAAGCTGTCTTGTTATGTGTTCCTGATCGGTATCAATGTGTGGATCTGTCCCTATATAAAGTAAATAATAAGAATTTTGTAATCAATGCCTTGTTTTTTATATTTGTATTTTAAATGTGATGTAATTCGTTCTCTCTGATAGCAGGAAGGTCAAATTGTTCTGCTATTAAATGAAACAACCGTTACTTCTGAAAGCTCCAGAAATGCTTGTATGATGATTGTACAAGCAAGTGACCTTCCATTTGTACCTATTGCAAGATCTACTAATCTGAACTATTGGAAATTGCATGAATTAAAGGTATTTATCCTTCTTGACTTCAAATATGGGAAGTGTTAGTATCACTATTAATGGGGAACTCAGCAGGTTTTGAAGTTATTGCATGCTTAAATTCTTTTTCCCATGAACTTCAATATTCTTATGGAGGGCCACTACTGTAGGGTTGCTTCTGTCTAGTTTATATATCTTGTTTTTTTAAAGAATATAGGTACTGCCGTTAATTTAATTATTTTCCATCAAAAGTAGTGAGAGGAGAAATAATAACCTGGGTGACATTGATCCAACCTCAGCATCCTCACACCCTGTTTTCACTTCTCGCCTTTGGGTGGAGTACTCGCCGTATGGCATTTTTTTTCCTGCTGTACATTGTTTGACTGAAATAGTTATCTCACTGAGACATTAATTCTAGGATTCCATTGTTTACCTGCAAATGGAGAATGAAAAGGTTCGAGGTATTCCTCACTCCGTAATTGCTCCCTTGGCGGTTAGTGGTGAGTGCTTCTTTCTATATGTAAGGTCATTGTGTTCCTTATATTGCTTAATGCTTGCATAAAATCACTAATTGAAGACCATTCATAGTGAGAATTGCACATTAATCTGCAAAGGAGTATATTTTAAATGATTTTATCCTTCAAACTTTTCAACCATTAATCAAATGCTTATTACCGACTCATATTAAAGCAACTTCAGGTTTTCTAATTATCCGTCTTGTGCATCTTATTAATTGTTTATTTGGGGCACTTACATAACCATTTGAACTCTGAAATTTTCAATTGATAATACTGAGCATTTAAAATGCAGCCATTGCAGTTATCTCAGCCCTGAACCTATCCTTCCTTACAAATGCACCTTTGTGCTTCAATGGCTTTGGCAGCATCTTGTGTTTGAAAGCTTGAAAACTTTACTATTAAAACAGCAGCTTCATATGTTCGTAGTGTACCATTAAAATAGGAGTCCCATAGACGCCTTTGATTTACATCAAATGCACACAACGCTAATTCATTCTTGGTTCAAAGTACTTGTTGATACCGATATGACCTCTGCACCTTCTATTCCAATACTGATACACATTTCTTCTGACCCACAAGTCTCACTCAACTTGTTAGCCAATACCATGATATATAAAGCATGAATGAACCATTACACGGTGTGTGACAATTTATGAAAAATTTACTGTGTCAGCATCCAGAGGTGTGGCTTGTGTTTTTGCTGCTAGAAAGCGTGCTTTGGTCTACATCCTTGAGGAAGATGAAGACGATGTCTCTGATGCAGAATGATTGCAGTTTATCTCTAATTATCACTCACCACTTTCTTTTTCAATTTGTGTATAATTGTGATGTTGACCTAGCTTATTCTCTCTGTTTATTTGTTAGTTTATAAAATTCCTTTTGGAAGACATTTAATGGTAACCATAGTTATCTCCGCCACAAACAAAACAAACGAATGGACCCTTTACTTCTGCAAGGTTGGACAGATTCCAACTTTAACAAGGTATGTTAAAAGTAGTTTCATCCTTTACTCATTTTTCTCTAGATACTGCTTGAACGGAGAAGAAAAGAAAGCGCTCAAGCGTTTCATTTTATACCCTTTGTTTTTGATTATTTCTTATAATTCTTTCCATGATTCAAAGTGGTTTTAAAAAATCCATTTTTTCAACTTTTGTTATGTCGTGAGCGAAAAATATCTATATAGAATTTATTTTAGCCCAATTTTACAAAACATATAATTTTAATAAACTTATTTATAGCATCGGGAAAATGATATGATTTTTATATTTTGTATAATGAATAAGTTGAACAAATTTTAAAACTTTAAAAAAAAAAAAAAAAAATTATATGATACGACTCTTCCAATTTCAATAGGACAAGCTTTTTGTAGAAATAAAATTTAATATTGGCCCATACGAGATACATATTCTTATTTAAAAGAAAAAGAACCAAGACACGGACTAGATAAAAGAAAAAGAAAGTTGGGGTTGAAAAAAATAATTAATTATTCAAAAATTTTTAGCTTAAATTACACTTTGGGCCTTAAAAGATTTTAAAAATTTTATTTTATATTTTAAGGATTAAATTTTAACATTGCACCTTCAATACATTTAGGTTTTTCGTTAATTTTTTTGTCAGTGTTAATTGGTTGATTTTTAACAAAAAAAAATAACGAAAGTTAATGTAGGGTTATATTATAACACTTTTGATACATTGATGGTGTAATGTAAAAATTTAATTTTTAAAGGTATAAAATGATAAGATTAAAATCTTTTGGGGTACAAAAGTGCAAAACCCCCAAAATTTTAGCCTGCCTCTCCCAAATTAATTAGAAGTTAAATTTAGATTTTATTTTCATAAGAACACTACCCGTATCCCGGTCACATAAGGTGACTATAGCATTTCCCTTGTCACAAGGCAACGTCCGAAAGCAAACAAACCAACTAACCTTTAAATAAATCCGGCTCGGACCTGAACCGGATTTCCCAACAGCCCCATGAATAAGCCCAAACTGGAAACAATCCGTTGAAACGGAAATGGATCAGACGGAACTCCAAGAGCCCATACTCTCAGACCGTGTGCTCATCAGCGGAACCGAAACGCCATTAACATTGACCGCCGACGGACAACTCCAGTGCTCCGACCGGTCCTTGACGGTGGAGAAAGAAATCCTCGGTTTCTATGTCGAAGGCTCCAAAATCAAAATCAAGGCTATTGTCGAGAGCGGAGCTGGAATCAATTGTTTCGGGAACAGAGGAGCTCCGGTGAGGAAGACCTTCGTGTTCGAGCCTTCATCACAGGATTCTCTGCGGCTTTGGTCTCTAAAGCTCCAAGAATACATTGATTCTCTCGGTAATATTTAAATCAAATCGACTTTTATTGAATGTTTAAATATGTTATGAATTCGAAGTCAAATTACATTATGACTAATGAAATTGAATTGAGCTTGAAGTTTCATCTGTTTAATATACTATATTGATTTATTTTGTGCGATTAGTAGTGTTTGTTTGGTTGCTGAGAAAATGCATCCCAACAAGGACTGTTGATTATGTTTCAAAATTTTCAATTTGCAATTTTTGTATTCTCTAGGCTGTTAAATGCTTGATTAATGTTATTTATTTTATGATATTAAATGCTTGTCAGTTGTCAATTTCAAGGGGAACTTAAGGGTAACAAGGACGAGACGTCATAAGTTCAAATCTTGACAACTCTTTCGTGCCGGGCTACGAGAGATTTATCCTAATGAATACTCTAGTCTTGACATGTATGACTTGACTTTGACAAGACTGGGGAGGGACTAGTCAAGGTGTGCATAAGGTGACCCGGACATCCCGGACAGCTGAACAAAAAATATAAAATTAAATGCTAGTCCAAGTGTTCTCCTTTTGTCTTGATTGTTAGCCATAGAATGTAATTCTTCACCCCACACTGCTCCCATCTATGATCTATGATGGGAACTGAACCGGGATGCCTATTCCTTAATGGTTCCACCATTCTAGTTGTCCAATTCTTACCTTTGCATACTTCTATTTATCACCTGTGGTATCGTCACCTTGTTTATATACTCATTTCTGGACAGGTCGGCCGAAGAGGCTATTTATATTCGTAAACCCATTTGGAGGGAAGAAATCTGCTTCAAAAATTTTTCTTGATGATGTAAAACCCCTACTCGAGGATGCTAATGTCGAATATACACTGCAAGGTTAGTAATCCTTATTTTTTTAAGTTTATCAGTGGTTATAGGCCTTGCATTACTTAGATTGTTGCTCATGCTTGTGTGTTTTTTTTTTAATTTTATCCTCAGAAACTAAATATCAGCTTCATGCGAAGGAAATCACTCAAACATTGGATCTCACGAAATATGATGGAATCGTTTGTGTTAGTGGGGATGGAATCTTGGTTGAGGTAAGTTGGTTATGCTTAATTGTTGTGTAACTATTTATATTCTTTTGTTGTACAAACATGAATTTTTATCTAAATTCCCAAGTTATTAGTTTAATTGTGACCTCTGTGCTCTTTCTTACATGATTTACAAGTTTTAGTAGGTAGTAAATGGACTGCTTGAAAGGGAGGATTGGAATGATGCAATAAAAATGCCTCTTGGAGTAGTACCTGCAGGTACATAACACCTTTTATTTCTCTTTTATACTTTGCTACATTTTTACCCTTGATGTTTTCAAACAATACATTAGGTAAATAACAAGCATTGTAAGTACATGAAATTAATAGATTGTCATGTTCTTGCTGGCATCTTTTGCATTTAGTAGCCTCGTTGTATCCCACCGAATGATGGGAAATTGCATCTAAAATGACAACTGTCAACAATGCAAGTCAAGAAATTATGTTGACCTGATTTACATGAACTATGATGCCTCGCTCGCCATCAACAAACTTCAATGGACAAAGTTCATGCACCTCCATTTGATCTTTTTCCTGTTTGCTTTAAGGGTGAATTTTTTTTCTCTATGTGGACCATCAGAGTTTTCATGACTCGTTTGTCTGAACATTGAAACCATTTTGGATGCAGGTACAGGAAATGGTATGATAAAATCTCTTTTGGATTCAGTTGGTGATCCATGTACAGCCTCTAATGCTATTCTTTCTGTGATTCGAGGTTACATTGGTTTGAAATTGTTTAATTTTTGCTATTAATTTCCCAAGACATGTCCTTTTGATTTAAGAATTTGTCTACTTTATGTTTCAATCATTGGCAGGACACAAGCGTTCACTGGATATAGCTACTATCTTGCAAGGGGAGACTAGGTTCTTTAGTGTCTTGATGCTTGCATGGGGTATAATGAAAATTTCAGTGATTATTAGTTCAATATGTGTTTTCTTCAGAATACTGGTTCTTGTTGATTGTACTCTGAGGAAATACATTACTTGCATTGGTTTTTCAAACTAAATGCATCTCTTTCTCATAACAATATTCTATTATCCACCAGGTTTGGTGGCAGATATTGACATCGAGTCTGAGAGATATAGGTGGATGGGAAGTGCTCGTATTGATTTCTATGTAAGTCCTATGATGTGGTTCTATTACCCTGTTGTGTTATTATGGTTCCAACGTAACATGTAAATCATGTTGGTTGGTAATTAGTGTTACATGCTATTAACCATAGAATTTCAGCTTTTGTATGATCAGTTTTGCTTACAACTAATTATACTCTTGTCTAAATGACAAAGTTTTACCCGTTGGATGCATGAGAAACTAATTAACACCACCGAATAAATTCATAAGGGGCCCACATTTTCAGGCTCCCACCTGTGTAATGAGTTTCTCTTCCATATATATATATATAGTAGTGCGATTATGGAACTCTGCACCATTGTCTGTAGTGGGTACTTTTTATGTAGATCGTTAGATCATAATCTAACAGTCACTAGGCAAAGATGCTCAAAATTAATTATCAAGCCCTACCAAATTTGGTTCTTCACTAAATAGGAAATATCTATGACATATTTATTGTAATCTAGTCCTATTAGGAAAGTCTTAAAGGATAATAATAATAAAATTTTTGACTCATCTTAATTATTAATGGGTCGACCCAATGATCCGGATGATTTTTTTCTTTATCCATCTTATTTATTATACCCGTTTGGGTTAAAAAAAAATTAAATTCAAACTCTGCTCTTATGTCTATCTCCTACCGAAGGCACAAATGTTCATAGCAGACTAGTAATGCAACGGTTGTGCTACCCTTGCCGTCTATCTAGAGGTAATTTCTTACATCATGATTCAGCCTTTTGCTACATGCATGCCCAACAACACTTTAAGTCTTTTGAATAGTTTACTTGATTGTTTAGTTGGTTAAATAATTGGTTGTTAAAGGCTTTGGTGATGTGGCTTCTGTGTTAAAAGTCCAAAAGTGGTAGCATTGATGAGTTAATGTTTGACAAATTAATTTAATAAGCCAGTTTAATTTTTTTAAACTTCAATTTAATGCTTACACCCTTTTCTTTTTATTGGGGATGAAAGTGCAATATGTTTGTCAAATTCCACCGTATAGATATTACTTGTCCCCATTACTGAAATTTAGAATATTAGAACATTAGTAGTGATATTACTTGTCCATGTTTTTAAAATGTTGGCAATCAATTTTTTTTGTTTTTGTTTTTTGGAGGTAATTTATTTTGTAGTTAAATTATATCAATTTAACTGGTTTTTTGTGCAAGTGTGGAAAATTGACATAACGACAAATATGGAAAGGATTGAAATCATACCTTCTGTGTCTACAGATGTAAAACCATTTTTTCTGAAAGAATTCAAGTCTATTGATGAAGCATTTACTTTTTACAATGCTTATGCAAGGACTTGTGGATTTACTTTTTAAAAATAAAAGAATGATGGCAATGACTTATGAGTTCTGATATGCAATCCTAATTTGAAACTTAATAAGCACTCCTAATTAACTAATCTCCCTCAATAATTGTAAAATTGTGGTATTAAGAGGACAAACTAGTATTTATATAATGCTCCAAAAAATGAAAAAAAAAAAAGAGGGAGGACAAATTGGTAATTTGACCAAATAATTAGAAAGGTCTACCCAACAATGACGTGCCCCAATTGAACCCACATAGTGGGTCAACCTGTTATTTTTAGTTTATTTTTAACCCATTATTTGATAATTTTACCATAGAATTGAAAATATCTACAATCCATTTTGTTTATTTTTAATTTTTTTAACCTAAACAGATATAATAAATTAGATGGATAAAGATAAAAAACATCCGGATCATTGGGTCGACCCCGTTAATAATTAAGAGGAGTCATAATTTTTTTTATTATTAATCTTTATGACTTTTCTAATAGGACTAGATTATAATAAATATGTCATAGATATTTCCTATTTAATGAAGAACCAAATTTGGTAAGTATTGATAATTAATTTTGAGCATCTTTGTCTAGTGATCGTTAAATCATGATCTAACGGTCTACATAAAAAGTACTCAGTAAAGATTGTGGTGCAGAGTCTCCATGATCGCACTACACACTCTCTCTCTATATATAGATATATATATCATGCAGGTCAAGTTTCGCATTGAACATAATTTAGAGGTTGTCCAATACATAGTGAGCTCATTGCTTATGTTAAAAATTTAACATGAGCGACTCTATTTACTTCAAAGCACTCAGGTTGCTACTATTGTAGATGTTACTAGTAGTACGTGATTGTAATGATTACATTTGTCTGTCTTATTATGAATTGATAAAAGTGCCCACCTAATTCCCTAAATAGAAGTTATGATCACATTACTCATTATGCAATAGAGATCTTGATTTGGTTTCCATTATCTATGAGGTTTCAATTTTTAATATGAAATATTAGTTAAATGATTAAAATATTATTGTTTATCAAAATGATTCAAGTAACTATTTTATCCTTGATGAGAGTTGTCAAGTTTAAGAGCTACCTTAATGGTTCAGTTACTTCAGTATTACTCTTATTCACTTGCATCATTTACGTGCCTATGAATACTTGCCTTCACACTGTGTCCCACTTGTACGACAGTGTAAGCCACCCTTTTAACTATCAAACCTGAGTTCTTTCTATTAATCCGGGTATATTCTTGTAAAATTTGTGGCTTGGCAGGTGGTAAACATGGACAGATCCATTATCAGTATTACTTGAAAATGCCCACAAAGGACCATTTGTGCTTATATTAATGGTGTATTTTGATGGTTTTATGATATTGCTGTCTAACGCCAAAATAAAAGAACAGCTTGTCAGGTGTAAAAGCTGTTTAGAAAATTAGTAAACTAAGTTTTATCATATCAATTGTTTGATCTTTTTACTATTGCTGTTGTTCTAGGCTTTTCAACGGATATTTAATCTGAGGAAATACAACGGTCGAATTATGTTTGTACCTGCGCCTGGTTATGAATCTCATGGAGAGCCAAGCAGTCAAAAGGGTGAATCTATTCGCAAACCAAATATCTGCAATTCAAGTCTAGAAATGCCTGTGAAGCTTCAGCAGGGTGGCTACAGTGGTCCTAATGTTGACTTGGAAAATTTAAATTGGAGGAAGATTGATGGTCCGTTTGTTTCAGTCTGGCTTCATAATGTACCGTGGGGAGGTGAAGACACCATGGCAGCACCTAATGCTGAAGTTGGTCTCTTTTTCATGTAACTTCATATCTGTCGGTTTTCTTACATTTATATTATTATTTTGGCTCTTTGGCTCTTTGGCTTTGTGATGTGTAACTTCCATGCTTATCTTAAGTTGTGTGGGATATTTGAGAAATATGACAATTTCCTGATAACAAAATTCTTATTTGGTCCTTAGAAGGCCACACAAACGTATTTCACTTGCACCAGTGTTTGCATCACCTAGTTAAATTCTCTTTCTGACAGCATTATCTGATGAAGTGCTTAAAATGTATTTTTCCCATAAGAGTCTAGTTCATCTGAAATCTTTCTTTTTTTTTTTTTTTTTTTGAGAGAGAGAGAGAGATAGTTTGTTTCTTATTCTATTATTTTACCTTTTAGATTTGTTGACTTGAATATTTGCGAAGGTGTTGATTCGGCCCATTCCATTTCCACATTTGGGAGCTTTAGACATTATTTATCATGAATGCTCTCTCAGAAACAGGTTTAAAAAGCGCTGCTCATGAGCTTAAGTAGGAGATTGTGTTATTGCATATGGACTCTAAAATTTACTTAAATCTTGATTTGCGTCTAGTAACTTCTTGTATAGATATGGAGGCCTCACATTTCTATTTACTTTATGATTTTTAATGACCTGTTGTATTCTTTTTGCAGTTCTCAGATGGGTATTTGGACTTGATTTTGATTAGGGATTGCCCAAAGTTCCCATTGCTAACATTGATGACTGAATTGAGCAACGGAGGCCATGTCAAATCACCACATGTCTTGTACCTTAAGGTGAGTTTGTACTCTTAGGGGCTGTCAACTTATC
>CAUOFW020001174.1:0-82500 GCA_963454935.2 Ilex paraguariensis | reverse complement strand
TGTATATTTTTTTTGTTACATTCATTTTTTAATAGAAAAATATCAAGATTAGGATAGAACTGAGAATAATAAATTTTTTTATAAATAATCAAAAGTCTTGTATAAATATTTTATTTGTTATTATTAATTTGAATTTTAGAAATGTATAATTTTATTCGAGATGGATTAGTTATTGTTGGAGCATTTATTATAAAAGCTGCGGTCAAAAAAAAAAGTCTAATGCAGAACTATTGTCGACATTATTTTTTATATTTAGAAAATCTGGAGCAACCAACACAATTATAACTGACATAGATTTTTGCTTGTCATTATATCATTGCTTGCCATTCCACTGCAACCAAAGATTAACATAAGGGATAAAAAGCGGATTTCTCTCTAATATGGATTTTATTGACATGGAGGAAAGAGCGAGAAGATTGATGAACAAAGTGGGAATGACAAGCAATAAAATCCCTTCAATTTTATTTTTAATATTACAATAACATCACTTCATAATTTTTTTGTCTTAAACAGATGGATTTTTTCGAACACAATATTATAATTTCTGATGAAGAAGATCAGGTCGGACATGAATCTAATGTAGTTGCAGCTCCACCAACACAGACATCAACTGGTACAACTATAGAAAAAGGTAAATCTAATCGTAAGCGACAAAAGACTTCGATAGTATGAAAATACTTTACAAAATTAAATGAAAAATATCCAAATGACAAAAAGTGGGCTGCATGTAATATTTGTGGGATCAAATATATATGTGATTCTAGTCATGGAACTAGTAACATGCATACTCATATGAAAAAATGTGTGAAAAAAGACACCAGAGATATTGGACAATTACTTCTAAGTCAAGGTCAAGGATCTATGCTAATGCGATCCACAAAATTTGATCCTGAAAAGTTTCGTGAGTTAGCGGTTGAGGCAATACTTAAGCATGATTTACCATTTCGATTTGTCCAATATGTGGGTATTAGAGCAATGTTTAAGTATGCATATGAGAATATCAAGATGCCTTCTAGGAATATTGCAAAGTCAGATGTGTTAAAAATGTATAAGAGAGATAATGATAAACTTAAAATTGTGTTAGGTTCCCTTCCTGCCAGAATTTGTTTGACCTCTGATTTGTGGACTTCTATATCGACTGATGGATATGTTTCTCTCATAGCCCATTATGTTGATCTTGATTGGAAGTTGCAGAAAAAAATTTTAAACTTGTCTCATGCCCCCTCCCCATACTGGTATTGCCTTGTCTGAGAAAATTTATACATTTTTGACTGATTGGGGAATTGAAAAGAAATTATTTTCTTTGACATTGGATAATGCTTCTAGTAATGATTGTTTTGTTGAGTTGTTGAAGAGTCAACTTAATCTTAAAAATGCTCTTTTGAGGGATGGTGAGTTCTTCAATGTTCGTTGTTATGCACATATTCTTAATTTGATAGTTCAAGATGTACTTAAAGAAATTGGTGAATCAGTGATAAAAATTTGACAAAACATCAAATATGTTAAAGGTTCATTGGGAAAGAAAAAGAAGTTCATGGATTGTGTTGTTCAAGTTTCATTAGAGAGTAAAAAAAGTTTACGAGGAGATGTTCCAACAAGGTGAAACTCAACTTATATTATGCTTGACAGTGTACTTTTTTATCGTCGTGCATTTATTCATTTACAGTTGAGTGATTTTAATTATAGACATTGTCCTTCCCAAGAAGAATGGAGCAAAATATGTTGAGTGACTGAGTTACAGTTGTATTTTAATGAAAAAATGTTTGATCGAAAGAAGGACTTGAATATTCTAACCTTTTGGAAAGGAGAGCAGTTTTGACATCCTATATTGTCTCGGTTGGCTTGTGATATGATGACAATTCCTATTTCTACAGTTGCATCTGAATTTGCATTTAGTACTGGTGATAAAGTTTTGAATAAATATCGAAGTTCACTTTTGCCAGAAACTGTCCAAGCTTTAATTTGTACTAGAGATTGGATTCATGGAAAGAGTAGTAAGTTTAATTGTATTTTACTAATATTATTTTTCTCATTATACTAATTCATGTGATCATTGATTCATTTATGTTTTGCTTTGCTTAGTTGTAGATGATTATAGTGATAATTTGAAAGGGGAAATAGATGATGATATTTTCAATCAAAATATGAAGTCTAATAAAGTTATATCCGCTCAATGTTCTAATTCTATGTCTATCATTGATCATGACTAAAGAGAGGTAATGCCAAGTTTTTGATACTTATCTAGTTATGAGTCTATTTAATTATTAATGTTTTATAATATTTCATTTTAATTTGTATAAGGCATGAGAATTTGGTTGTTGAATCTGCTCGTTGTCATGGAGGTGGAGATTTGATATCTTTCATGGGATTTTGTGAATCGTAGAATTTGTGTTTGTTTGAAATTGTGGTTTGTAATATAATTGTTATTTCGGATTGTATGATTTGTAATATGGTTGTTGGTGGAATTTGGATATTTTTTTATTGTAGTTTGTACTTTATAATATGGTGTGGTATGATATCTCTAAATATCACATTTAATTGTGCTAGTTTGTTAGTTTTATGATACTATAAAACATTTTTAAATAAACAGGTAAATGGTTAAATGAATGACTTACCGTGTTAAATGGGTGGTAAACAGGTAAACGGGTGATAAATGGGTCAAACGAGTGATTTATCGTGTTAACCCGACCCGACCCGACCCGTTAAAAATTAAACGTGTTAAACGAGTCGTATCG
Source organism: Ilex paraguariensis (assembly GCA_963454935.2). Lineage (NCBI taxonomy): Eukaryota > Viridiplantae > Streptophyta > Magnoliopsida > Aquifoliales > Aquifoliaceae > Ilex > Ilex paraguariensis. The sequence goes on along the minus strand of CAUOFW020001174.1, from coordinate 79,765 downwards.
TGTTACTCGTTTATTAAACGGTTCATGTTCGTGTTTTGATTTTTTACCCGTTTATTAAACGTGTTGTATACGAGTTTACATGTTTTTCACTCATCACTCGTTTAACCCGACACGTTTGACACCCCTATATGTCGGGGATGTTTCAACCTCTGACCTTTCCACTTGTACGGTGAGTTTTTGTTTTTAGATTTTAACAACCTTAGTGATATACACACGGGAGACAATCGTGTTGAGTGTTGTGTCACATTGTTGTTTGGATTATAAAGTTTTGAATTTATATAAATTATTAATTCATGATACATATTTTGTATCAGATTGAAATTTGTAAAATAATTCAGAGTTAGTTATAATTCATTTAGAGTCGACATAAAACTTAATAATATCAGTTACAATTTTACATGATCAAGTTATGATTTAGAAAACGTAGAATTCATTTTAAAATCTTAATAGATCCTCAACATTTCCATTTCATCGTCACTACTAAATTGAGTCTTAAGTATTTCGCTTAAGTGCTTAAAATTGAACACTGAAAATTGAATGTTGAATTTTAAGTGTTGAATGCTGAATTTTATAATTTACAGACTGTTTAATATCAATTAAAATTTAAATATTAAATTAAATCAAACTGTTTGATAAATATAAATAACTCAAGTCCAAAGTTATTATTATTTTAACAATCATTCTGCAACTACTTTATTCTTACCACCACCACCACAACGGTGGTGGCGGTGATGATGACGATGGTGGTGGTATAATTATAGTGGTGGTAATGGCAAAACAATGGTGGTGATGACATAATGATATTGGTAACAAGCACACAATGGTGATAGTGGCAGTAGTATAATGGTAATTGTGGTGGCGATAGTATAATAGTAGTGGTGGCGGCGACGACACAATGATGGTGGTGACATAATGGTAGCAGTGGTAGCGACAAAATGGTAGCAACGGTAGTGATGGTGGCACAATGGTGGTGATGGTGGTGACGGCGACAACACAATGGTAGTGGTGGTAGTAGTAGGTATTGAAAAATTAAGGGTATAAAATGCATTGAGTATATATTTGTGAAGAAATAATAAAATCCTTACTGACTAACATTTTCAATATTAAGTGATAAACAAGTGACTTGCTATTTAAAATTTTAGTTTATTTTTAAAAAGTGCTTAAAATATTAAGTGATATAAGTTTTAGGTTATCAAATGGATTTAATTCATTAAATATTTAAAAATATTTAGTTTTAAGTCTTAAATGATGTTATTAAATAGCCTACTTCTGACTAAATGCTAAAAATATTAGTCAATAAAGATTTTATAAATTTCTCATAATGGACAAATATACCTTCATTGCATTTTATATTCTTAACTTTTCAATACCCACCTCCAACACCACCATTGTGTCATCCCTACCACCACCACCTGAATTGTGTCGTTGCTATCATCATTATTGTGCCATCGCCACACCATCATCATCATTGTGTCACTGTTGTCGCCATCATTGTGCCGCCACTACCATCATGGCTATTGTGCCACCGCCACCACTATCATTGTGCCACCGTCGTTATCATCATTATCGTCATTATTGTGCCGCTGCTACCATCATCGCTATTGTGCCATCATCACCACTTTCATTGTGTCACTGTCACCATCACCACTTTCATTGCTACCATTATCGCATTGCCGCCGCCGCCACCACCATTGTGTTGCCATCGCCACCACAGTAGTGGTAAAAATAAAGTAGTGGCGATGAAATGATTAAAAGAAAGGATAAAATTAAAATAATAATAATTTTCAAATTTCAGTTTTTTATATTTGTTAAACAGTTTAATTCAATTCAGTATTTAACTTTCAGTAAATATAGTTTGCGAATTAAAAAATTCAGTATTTAGCACTAAAAATTCAATATTTAGTTTTCAGTAATCAGTTCTTAAATTTATTAAACACCACTTTAATCTTTCTCTAATAGTTGTTTCCCTCCTTCCTCAGTACGCTTTGCTTGACTTGAGTTGAAACGAGTCATACCCATAACAAGGTTTTATCGTAAAGAAAAGAATACGATGAACAATCTTCCTATAGGTGCCAAATCATCTTTGAATTCCCTCCCTCTCTCTCTCTATATCTCTCTATATCTCTCTCGTTCTTATTAGTTAATTACATTAGGCTTCGTGGGGATTATCAATGGAATAATAAGGCTTTAATATCTCATTGGCAGCCTCATGCAAGATAGGCATGTGGCTATTCGTCAACGTTCTCGACATCGTTATATCTCTATGAAGGAAACAAGAGAACCAACCTTGTTAGAACCTTAATTAGATGTGTTCGAGATTAAACACTGTTTGGTCTGTTTAGTGTTTATCATCAACTTTGATATCTTAAATACACATCCCTTTCTTCATTAATTAACTCTAAACTTTTCCATATTGATCCTACACTTAATAGTTTAAACTAGTGCGAGCGAGTGTGTGCACCTATATGTGAGAATCGTATCAATCACGGATTTTTTTGACATACAAAGTACACATCACGTTAATTACAATGTATGTTGTGAAAATTTGGGACAACGAATTAGTTAGCTCTATGTCTTTTCAGTCAGAGCTATTCTGACAGATTCATGTGTATGTTTACCTTTCATATGATATCTCTTTTGTTTAATGGCTTAAGTAGTTTATTTTAGGTTAAGTTACAACGAAAAAAATTAGGATCAATTCGAATCGATCATAACATTATAAACTTTTTTGTGTATTGGTCGATACTAAAATATTAGGATCAATCTCAAACAACTCTATTTTGCTATAATTCGATAAAAAAATTAAAAAATTAAAGGAGAAGACCGAAAAATAATTTTTCGATATTGTACTCTTACTCGCAACAGAGATTCTTGCATGGCACGCGAGGAGTGGACTGTGTGAAAACTTTGTGGGCAACGAGCCTCTGGTGTTACTAACATACAAGACAAAAACATCATAGTAGGCTAGTTGGAGTTATCTGCATGCATTATCCACACCACCAGGTTGGTGACATAAAAATTCATCAAATAATGCGACTGTCTTGATTCTATTGTTTGTCCATCATGCAATGGACACCACTAAATGCTTAAAACAAAAATGGTACATGCAACTTGACAACAATATCATCTTGATTATATCTCCTAGAGAAAAAAAAATGAAGAAACATTTTAGAATCTGTCATTATCCACGTCTAGTTCAGTAGTAAAAGTATCGAATGATAATTTTGAGTTACTGAGTTCTATTTTAAATATGATTATTTTTTGTAAATAATATTAAAAGTTGATTATTGCTTAGTTCAGTAGTAAAAGTATTGGATAATTATGAGTTATGTAACTTGACAGCAATATCATCTTGATCATATCTCTTAGAGAAAAAAAAATGGAGAAACATTTTAGAATCTGTCATTGTCCACGTCTAGGTCAGTAGTAAAAGTATCAGATGATAATTTTGAGTTACTGAGTTCTATTTTAAATATGATTATTTTTTGTAAATAATATTAAAAGTTGGTTATTGTCTAGTTCAAAAGTAAAAGTATTAGACAATTGTGAGTTATTGAGTTCTTTTTTTTGAATATGATCATTTTGTGCAAGTAATATTAAAAGTTGGTTATTGTCTAAAAATATCGGACAACGTTCCGAATTATTGACTTCTTATATGAGCAAAATATCCCAATACTTGACCTATAATATCATGTGGGCTCACCATGTCCCATGGCTATAAAGTGTCATGAACCAATTTCGGCTGAGTTCTTGTGGTAGCCAAGAGGTTGCGTTTAGAAAACGTGAAGCCTACAAATACAAGGGATGTAGACAAATATAATGTTGTTTGTCGAGTTGACTGGGTTTAGTTCAGACAGTTTAAACATGACTGTAAATCGTCACTCTTCCGCGGGGTGGGGATTCATACCAATGAAAGACATAAGAATCGCTCTTAATTGCCCTACAGATTGAAACAATTTTTTTGGGAGCCTTTGGAGGGTCAGGTTATTCACTTTAACGATGATACTCAAGGAAGTGGGCGTCATATCCCAATGGTTCGACTAATACATCGTAAAGTGGGTTCAAGTTTTGGGTTATACATAAAATGAAAAGGGAAACTATTTTCCTATTTACTGAGTAATGTTATTTTGATTTAATTATTCATTATTATTGAATTGGTAATAAGTCCTAATATTTGTTGGGACCTATAATCAATTCAATGATTATTGTGTGATGAAATTAAATAGCATTATTGTGTGACAAAATTAGCTTTCTCCAAGTTGATAAGACTCTGAAATTAGTGTTTGAATTTCTTTTCACCTAAAAGTTTCTTCTCCAACTAAATAAGAAAAAAGTAGGGTAAAATACAGTAATAGTCTCTGAAGTATGTGCTTTGTGTCAAATTGGTCCACATTATTGTAATTTATGTCATTTTAGTTTTTTAAGTTTTCAATTTATATCTCTTTAATCCCATCGGAATAACAGTTTAAGTTGATTAATGAAGTGTTCACGTGTGTTTCACATGATTACACTTGAAAGGTCACTTCGATCTCTCGTGTTTTGAATGTTTGCCACTTTGGTATTTCATGTTTAGAATTTGTCTTTTTAGTAGCTCGTGTTTTCAAAAATTACCTTTCAAGTGTAGTTACGTGATATATTTGTCACCATCTCCGTTAGTATCCGATTTAAACTATCGATTTTGATTGTATCAAAATGACACAATTGAATATTTAGGAGATAAAATTAATATAATTAAAAGATTGAGCGCCAAACTAAGATAAAGTGCATAATTTGGGAATAAAAAATATATTTTGCCCAAGAAAGTATTTTCACTTGTTTCCTCTCCTATGTCAACCAAGAGAAAAGGGAAAAAAAAAAAAAAAGAGAAGAAGAAAACAATAGTTAAAACTAGTGAAAGTTTTTCACTTTATCTGCTCTATTCCTTTTCTTCTTTTGATTCATCTCCTTTTTTTTTCCCAACCAAACAAGTGAAATTGATATTATTTTTTTTCTCATTTCTCTCACTATTATTTTTCCTCCTTTTCTGTTTGTTCCCTCCTTTTCCACCCATCATAAATGTAGGGTAAATTTGATTTTTCACAAAACTAAAATGCAAATATCTAGAATCAATTTTAAAATTATAGCCTTTTTTAAAACTTTTTTCTATTTTTTAATATTGTTTGGAACTTAATTTCCAACTGATTAGTATTCATATGAAAAATATAGTTTCAACTAACATTCAAAAATTACGTAAGGTATTAGTCTAATGATAATCATAATGGTTTAGAGTCATTCTTGACTCTTACATGATTATCAAATAAGGTTTAATCCCTGTAAATAACATGGATTGGTGCTTTATTTTGGTACTGCTATGGTGACGAACTACCATTCCAAGGTAGTAGTTATGACTCAAATTAGATATTTTACGGTGATATTATTAACCAATGAGTCTTTGGTCCAATAATATTTTTTATCTAGTAAAAATTTTATAAAAAAAAAATAACATTCTAAACCTGTTCAAAAAAAAAAAAGGTATAGGAAAACTTGAAAGTATATTTTGTAAACACTTATTTTATTTAATTTTTGTTATCAAAAAATATTGATAATTTATAAATAATTTAATAATTATACAAAAAAACTAAAATTGAAAAAAATAGGGCTAATATCACATTGTACCCTAAAAGATATTTTTATTTTTAATTTGTATCCTTAAACATTAAAATTCTTAAGTTATACCCTCAATATTATGAATTAATATCAATGTGGACCTCACTTAAAAACTGCCTTCAATTTTTTGTCATAAATTGAAGCACATGGGTTGCATGTACTTCAGGCATAGACTTATGTATAAATTGACATACAATTGGAGCTTCATATAAGTTGCGTATGGTAGGATTAATCTCTATCTGATTAATATTTTTGAAGCACAAAACGGTGTCAAATTAATCACAAAAAAAAATCTGTAGTGATATACATATTTCATTTTCATGCCCGAAGCACTTGCACCTCAGGTGCTTCAATTTATGACGGAAAAATGAACAACAGTTTTGGTTAGGTTCACATTGTTATCAATTCATAAAACTGAATGTATAAATTGAAATTTTTAATGTTTAAGGGTAAAAATTAAAAATCAAAATATCTTTTGGGATACAAAGTGAGATTAGCCAAAAAAATAATAATTGCATATAAAACTCGCAGTATTTCTATGCATAGAACTGTAATATACGTACTTTCAGATAATGTGCTGTTGTAGCCAATGACAGCGACGAGAGAGAGAGAGAGAGAGAGAGAGAGAGGGGACGACGCCGATATGAGGCACGACTCGAGAGTCCACTCGACGTGCTTTTGAAGAAGCCTTTCCACACGCACACACGCAGAAATATATACGTATACAAACACCTATAAATACACTCATTCTCACACTTCTTCTTCTTCACTTTTCCAGCTTCCTTCCTCTAACCGTTCTGCAACCAAACCCCTTTTTCTCTCTCTTAATCAGGTCACTGTTGCAACCAATTGTTACTATCTCTATATTGGACTAGTTAGGGTTTATGTGAGGCTAGTTTTTGTTTTTTTTTGTTTTTTTTTTGTAAGCTTCGATGTCGTCTTCTTCCTCGACTAAGGTTTGCTTCAATTTGAGCTGTAAAGAATTGTTGTCGCAATCCCGAAAAGGTTGGCGTCGTCGCACCGGAGAGTTCGCCGACCTCTGTGATCGTTGCGCGTAAGCGATTTTTTGACTGCTTCGGTGTTTTACCTTTCTGTTCTGTATTTTTCGGTGAATTAGTGTTTTGTTTTTAGTAGTTGGGGAGTTTTGGAGTGGTTTAAGTGGAGTTTAGTGTCTCTTTTGTTGAATGTGTTTTTGTTGGTTTAGTTGATTTGGTGCTTAATTATTCTTTCATGAACTTGTTGTAGAGCAAGACTGGGGTTTTTTCTAGTTAGGTTTGTATGCTTGAAATTTGATTGGAAAATAGTAAGGAATTTTTTATATTGGAAGAAAATGAGGAAAAACAGCAATATTTATGGGCATTGAGTTTACTGTAGCATTCATTTCTACTAGTTAAGTGTTTTCTTTGCTAGTGGTTGGTATAAAATGGAAATATTGTTTTTGCTCTATTTTTTTTTGTCAGAATTCCAGAGAAAACTATTTGCATGGGTAATTTTATGTTTGAGGATACATTTATGGAATGAATCAAACTAAAAGATTTTGATAAATGTTTGCCAAGTTTCTTTTATTAACCATCAAGCCATTCAAAAGTATGCCCTGCTAAATTTTTTTAGGAAGCATTTTGCATTGAAATGGACTTTGCCATCAATAAATGATTTTTTTTTTGTTTTCCTTATGAAGCAGCAGAAAACTCTATTGACGGTAGATAGTAATATCTTGACCCCGTTCCTTATGAGAATTTAAATGGACTTTATTCAATTTTTTATTCCCTGTTTTTGATTGTACAAAGTCTAATTAAGGTTGTTATTTAGTTGGAATAAATAAACAGTCATACCTTCTTATGAATTACATTAAATACGAGTATTTCTTCATGAATAATCACTTAAGTCAGGACTGTACTTGTCACTGATTTAACTTTATTCCCTCTTATTGAAAGATTTATATCATTGAAGTTTGATCCTAACTTGGGCCCTTTGGAGGCTCAACATATATGCTGTTGTCTGTTTCGGCTTTTTGGGGTTATGCATCTTAGCTAATACATGCTATTGGTGGCATTTATACTCACTTTGATCTTTTGAATTTCAATTTTGCTAGAGTATCTCTAATATTAAACTCTATCAGTTCAGAGCTAACTTTTCATGAATCACTAAAGAATGTGTGACCATTCTTAGGGTAATTATTGTCTGCAAGAAAACGTATGTTCTGCTTGTAAGTTCTGCATGAGCTTGGAGTTGTTGGCGGGGAGATTTAGTCAAGCCCAAAGTGTGGAAAATTAATAAATAGGATGTGTGACCACCCATACCAGAAAAAAATTTAAAACTAGCTCTCATGCAATGGGAAACATATCCTAAACTATAACATGTTATGCTCATCTCTTTCAACACTTGTCCAACGTTAGAAGATCACTTAATGTTGGTCTCTTGCATCACTTGTTCAATGTTTGAAGATCACTTCATTTTGTGGTTATCGATGCCTAAACTTTTATCTCAATTTACCTTGAAATTGACTGTGGTTCCCTGATATCTAGATCTGTTTATGAGGAGGGGAAATTCTGTGAGACTTTCCATCTGAATGCTTCTGGTTGGAGATCTTGCGAGTGTTGTGGGAAGGTGAGCAGAAAATTCAATATTTTGAAGTTTTTGCTTTTGGTTTGGTAAAAGAAATGTTATTTCGCAGATAGCTGGGCAAATTTATGTGTTTGCTTCTCTATGGTAGATGGGTTTTGTCTTCAACTTGTTTTCCCCGGGAATATTTGAGCTATCTTTCAGTCCCAAGTCTCATAATGATGAGTTTTCATTTGCAGCAAATACATTGTGGATGTATAGTTTCGTTCCACATGTTTGTACTATTGGATGCTGGAGGAATTGAGTGCATAACATGTGCGAGGAAAAGTTTTATTTTGGTAAGGATCATTTTTGTCCCTATTTTTTTTGATTGTATTATATATTTTCACAATGGTTCAATCATGCCATCGTTTCCATCCTTTGCATTCCAAATTCCACACATTAATCCTGATTCGGTAAAAAATATAGAATTGAGTACCACAGGGTTGGGTATGACTTGGGTCCACAGCCTGGTGACCTAAAACCCTAACCTAATTTAGATTGGTCTTGTTCAATTCTTACTTATACCAGAAGTCTTGCCCTGAATTTAGTACAATCTGATCCATAGAGATTATTGGAGATTCCAAGTACACTGAGCATGTATCGTATCAGATACAATGAAGAATAACAGTACTTTGCTAATCTGCCCTAACCCAATTGGAAACAATATTCCTAGCCCCGACAGGTTATTATAATTTATGCAGCCAAAAAACAAACCCAAACGGAATGAAAAGGGTGCTAAAAGCCCCAACTGTCTAACGGAATGAAAAGGGTGCTAAAAGCCCCAACTGTCTTTAACTATATTGGTAAAACTAGCACATGTATTTAACTATATTGGTAAAAGTAGTTTAATGAATCTGTTTTGGGTGTAACTGTCTCCTATTTTTCTACATTCTGTCTGAGCAATATCAATTTCTCATTCGCAGATAATTTTCCCCCCTTTCCTTTGCTTCCTCCTGCAGTAGACTGCTCCAAACACATTCCAGAATTAATTTTTTTTTGGTCTGTCATGAAAGATTCGTGTCACAATTCTAATTATCGTTATGTTTTTTGGGTAAATAATTATCATTCTGTTTTACAGACACCAAATCCTGCATGGCCGCCACCTTCTCTCTTCCTTCCAGTGCAGCCTGAAAGAATTAAAGATCTCTCTGTCAAAAATTGGAGTTCGATGGCTGGATCAGGTCCAGTACCATGTCAACAAGCATCCAGTTTGTTCAATGGTTCAACTACTCAGTCTGAGCTGCCGCTGAGGATGCCCTTTGACGTTGATATATCAGGTGGCTTTGATAAACTTGGTTTTAGTGAGCTATTATCTGCCGCGTCCCTGGAGATTAAGAAACAAGAGAACTCGTATGGAAGATTAATGAATGGAAGCATGAAGAGCGGTGTATTAGAAATACCTGAGAATGGTGGCAATACTGGTAAGTATCTTCTCCCATATGGATATTTACTAAGAGGCCAAAAAAAGACACTTAATCTGCAGCACATTTTTACTATCATGGCAATGAAAATATTCCATCGTGTATATGGGTCTGCTGCTTGACTTGATGCAACTATTTTTTTTTTCCTGTAGGAACCAACTATGAGGAGCAACATAATCCTTGTATAAATGTTTCTCAGCAGTCTTTCTTATCAAAAAATGACCCTTTTCCAAATTCTCGTTTGGCTCTACCTTCTGCATCCAACAATTGCATAAATGATCAAACCAAGGTTTCTGGAACTCACAGACAACGAATTACCCCTCCGTCTCCAGCTGGAAAACAATTATGTGGTAGTAATGGAATGGACTCATCTGCTGAAGCTCAAATACGCAATGGAAAGCCTCGAGGAGATTCCCGTGGACGAAATCAGTTATTTTCTCGGTATTGGCCCAGGATAACCGATCAAGAGCTACAACAAATATCTGGAGAGTATCCTATGGTTCTAGAAGGATTCTTTGATTTCTTGAGTTTTTTTTTATGAATAATTTTTAAAGTTATGTTGTTAAGCATAATTGTAGCAATAGGTTGTTGTAAATGTGGATCTCATGTGGGATCTGTTTTGGTTTATTAAATGCAAGTTCCAAAAATATTTGGTGATAGATTTATATAATCTTTTATCTTGCAATTTATGTACTTATTGCCTTTTTTTGTTTTCCCCTGATATGTAACTGAGCAGCGATTCATTGCATGACATTCCTTGACTAGATTTTAGTTCAAACTCGGTAATTACTCCTTTATTCGAGAAGATGTTAAGTGCTAGCGATGCTGGAAGGATTGGGCGTTTAGTGCTGCCAAAAAAATGTGCAGAGGTGAGTTGTTTCACATTCTGTGCTTTAATTTTCACTTTATTCAGCATTTTGATGCTTCACGTCCTCTATGTTAGGATGTTGACGACATTCTCATCATGATATTGACTTTATAAGCATAAGTTAACTTCTGATTTCTTATGCATGCACGGACTCATATATCTATATACCAATATCTCTATAGTAAATTGAAGTTGTAGTATTGCAGATAAATTTGGAATATAACTACAAACCACTTTTTGTCTTCACACATTATACGTAAGTTTCATGTAAATTCATCGCATAATGGGGTCTTCAATGCTTCTCCGCAATCCTAATGGAGTTCAAATACATCTACACAGGCCTATTTTCCACCAATTTCTCAGCCAGAAGGATTGCCTCTCAAAGTGCAAGATTCACAAGGGCAGGAATGGGTATTTCAATTCCGATTCTGGCCCAATAATAACAGCCGAATGTATGTCTTAGAAGGGGTCACTCCTTGTATACAGTCCATGCAATTGCAAGCTGGTGATACAGGTGACTAACTAATGCTGCCTAAAAACAATGCTTGCCATTTATTTTTCATTTTGTTGTTTTATGTATTTTTTCCACCAAAGGGTTTCTTTTTTGAGTACTTTTAAGCATGCTTTTGATGTTGATTGGACATGTTGGTACTGTGTTTGTTGTCAGTATTCACCTGGCATGCTATATGCTGAATTTAAGCAAGTATTTTTGAGGTCAAAATACAAAGTTTTGCTTGTGCATACTGGAGAAATATGTTAGTCAAAAAGGGATACAAATTAAGTGTAGAGCCCTCATATATATAGCTAATAAAAGTTACAATAAGGATAAAAAGGTAAAAAGAGAAAAAATATAATAAACCCTAATAACCTAGGTTGTTATAACTCCAACACTCCCTCTCAAGTTAGGTGCAAAAATGTCAAGTAAGCCAAGTTTGACAACGGAGTCCCGAAGAATAGATAGAGTGACAAATTTGGTGAAAACATCCGCAACTTGATCACTGGTCGTCACAAACAATGAAGTGACAATACTACTTCTAACCTTCTTCCGAAGAAAGTGAACATCGATCTCTATATGCTTCGTCCTCTCGTGTAATACAGAGTCAGAAGCGAGCTGAATAACAGATTGATTATCACAATATAATATAGCTGAAGAAGTCACTAGAAATCCCAACTTGCAAAGAATCGATCGTAGCCAGATAATCTCATATGTGTCTAATGTCAGTGCCTGATAATCTGCCTCTGCTGACGAGCGAGAGACAATTGATTGTTTTTTGCTCTTTTAAGAGATAAGATGAGTCCCTTGAAAAGCACAGAAGCCCGTAGTAGATCGATCGTCACACGCTCCTCTATAATCTGAATTTGAATAACAGGTTAGAGAACTAGTTTGAGATTCTGATGCATGGAACAACTCAAGTCTATGACAATACTTGAGGTACTGAAGAATATGATAAACTGCATCAAGATGAGGTTGACACAGCCTGTGCATGAACTGACTAACTCAGCTGACAGCAAATGAAATGTCTAGCCTAGTGTTAGCCAGGTAGATAAGTCTACCTACCAACCTCTGATAGACAGTCGGATCACTCAACTCCTCACCTTCAGCAATAAGCTTTAGGTTTGGAATCATGGGTGATAATGTCGGTTTGCACCCCAACATCCCAGTGTTAGATAGAAGATCTAGAACATACTTCCTTTGAGAAAGAACAATACCCTTGCTACTACGGACAATCTCAATTCCAAGAAAGTATTGCAAAAATTTAAGGTCCATAACATCGAAGGCTTTTCCAAGGTCTACCTTGACCTGTGCAATCCCAGAAATATCACTCCCAGTAATAATAATATCATCCACATATACCAAAAGGATGACACACTGTTCAAAGTATTTTGTCGAATAAAGTATGTATGATCTGAATGACATCTGATAAACCCTAAACGTACAACTACACCACTAAATCGAGAGAACCAGACTTGTGGTGACTGTTTCAGTCTATAAAGAGACTTACGCAGTCGACATACCTTTTCAGCATACTCTCCCTCACCACGAAAGTTTGGTGGTGCATTCATATAAATAATCTCGTCCAAATCACCGTGAAGAAACGCATTCTTCACATCTAACTGATAAAGAGGCCAAGAGTACTCCGCAGCCAGAGAAATAATCAACTGAACAGTAGTCAATTTTGTCACGGGGCAAAGGTAGCATCAAAATCACGACTTGGAACCTGAGTAAAGCCTTTTGCCACAAGTCTGGCCTTATGATGATTAATAGTACCATCCACAAAAAATTTCAGGGTGCAAATCTAGCGACAGCCAACAGGTTTCAACCCTGAAGGTAAAGAGACAAGATCTCACGTATGATTACGTTGAAGAGCGTCTAGCTCCGTTTGCATGGCAAGAACTCACTGGGGCTCCCGCATAACCTCTGAAACAGAGCGGCGTATCTGATAAGGCCATACTATAAGTTTGAAATGTAGGAGACAGATCACCATAAGAAACATAAGCAGAGATCGGATATAAAGTCCTAGCAGTCCAACTATAATGAACAATTGGACGGCGATCACGCTATAGATAATGACGCCCTAAATCATCATCCTCCACTGATAATGTCTCATCAGGAAAAGTAATTGACTCAATATCTGTAATTTTATCAGTACTAACAACAGGTGCATTAATATGCTTAGCGAAATAAGAAGTATTACCTGCGTCACCTGAGGTAGAGGGGACATCAGTAGGGGGATGAGAGCGAGGGCGACGAACATAAATCTGTAAAGGAAAAGAGATTGGAGACTTTGTACTGACAAGGACGAGTGACTCTGGAGAAGGAGAGACTGATGATTTTGTACTGATAGTGATCAATGGCTCTGGCTCCTATGGTAATAGAATATCAAAGGGAGTATCATCAACTGGAGGTAGAGATGTCAGTGGACCGAAGCGGGGGCGGGGGGTATAGTCTCCATCCCTGTACCTGCTTAAAAAACTTTCGTCTATCCCCAGTCTACCCCTGTTAATGGGTATAGTTTTCATCTCCATCCCCATCCGCGGGTAAATTTTTAATCCCCATCTCCGTCCCCGCTTCCCCCGTACCCACCCAAGCCCAAGCTCAAGTTCACTTTTTGGAAGGCTCCAACTAACAAGTAGATTAAGTGGTGGAGAGCAGATGACATAAGGAACCATGTCCAACTCCTGAATATATGAGAAAATACTGGGTAACTCAACAACATCAATTCTTGAAATCCACTTCTGTAAAAAAACAGTTCTTAAATTCAGAATAGAATGCCACATAGGAAGATGTGGGCCAAATTTTGATGTATTATAGAATGCTTGTGTAGCAGCGAAAAACAGAGCAGATAACATAGCTGAAGCTCATGTAGGTGACATTGAATCCATGGATTTAGTTCTTAGTGGTTCCTAGTTTAATGATACAACATTATTAGATCAATAAATTAAGTTAAACTTTTAGGTCTAAACCTCATTACTCTATTTTTAATGAGGTGGCTAAAGTTCCTCATACATTTCTAGCAAGCATTGTTTAGGAGCATCTAAGCCAAATCTATTTTTTTGAGTAATATTATTTAGACTTAAAAACAATATTGGAAACACTGGGTTCTACGCATGATGAAGATATCAAAGAACAAAAAAAATGAGAAGAAGAATAAAATAGAAATTGGGGATTACGGATTTTCAATTCCGAAAAGTACCTTAATGAAGAAGAGAAATGTGAAAATAATTTGTAGGTCGAAAAGCAGCAATCCCTCTTAAGATGGGTGACTTACACTTGTCCAAATCGAAGAATGGCTAAGAAAGTAGATGTAGGTGTTCTTCTTGTTCTAAAATATTTAGAACTGTGTCCAAAAGCAGCACGGCATTTGTTTTCTTTTGTTTGGAAGTTCTAGGAGAAGTAGCACAAGGTATGAAGAGAAAGAACTCTTTTTATGCCTCTGTAAGAAAACATAAAAAAGAAAGTTCCATTTAGCATAAATACTAAAATACATCCTTTCATGCTAAAGAGATTGATAGATAACAAACAAGCCACTCTTCTTTTGCCATACTTTTTGGTAATTTGGGTTCCCAGTTGAATTCAACCATAACATAGTTGATAGATTTGATCATTTGATTTCCTTTTGGGTAAGGGCTTCAATTGCAATTTAATTTGGAGTAACTTACCCAGATGTGGTATATTAGGCACTGCAGGCCACTTGACTCAGTGATTATCACCTACCTAGCTTCCCCATAGGGGGCAGTTCGCAGAAGCAATACCCACTGAGAACTCAAGCTCATCATCACTCGGTACACTCCTCACAACCTCCACGATGTTAAGCCACAGAGGAGAGAGAGAGAGAGAGAGATGACTTACCGCATGACCTGCGACGTTGAGCAGTCGATGCCTGGAAGGAGACAATGGAAACTGGGAGTCTGGGAGTATGGAGGTGGGCAGTTGATAAAGATTAGGGAGAGTAGGTTAGGGTTTTACTAGGAGTATATATATATATATAACGGGTATACGGGGACGGGGCAGGGATAAGGGTAAGTCCATCCCCGCCTTCATCCTCGCACGGGTTTATATGGGTATCTCTATATACGTCCACCGTTGAATACGTATAGTCTATCCCCGGTCCAAACAGGATTGGTTTGGATGAATACCTGTTTTTTCCTGGTCCACTGCTATCCCTAACTAGAGGGGCAAACACAGGACTAAAAGAAAAATAAGGAATGTGCTCAAGAAAGGTAACATCTAGAATGTGATACATACAACGTCTGATAGGATCATAACACCGATATCCCTTAGATTGATGAATATAGCCCACAAAGACACAACAAATTGCTTTATCGTCAAGTTTATGGCGAGTAGGAGACCGATCTTGAAGAAAATATGTGCAGCCAAAAACACGAGGGGGGACCGAAAAAAGTGTCTGCTCAGGGAATAAGACCTGTAAGGTAGCCCTATACTAAAAAATACGACTTGGTGTACGATTACACAGAAAGGTAGAAGTCAAAACAGTAAAATGCTAATAAGATTTTGGTACCCCCATACCTTTAATCATACAACGTACCATCCCTATTAGATTTATTTTTTCTTTTAACAACTCTATTTTGCTCAAGAGTATATGAACAAGTGAGTTACTGAATGATACCCTGAGAGGAAAAATGAGACATTAAGGCATCAGACACATTCTTTGGCATTATTCGAACGAAGAGCACGAACAATGACATCGAATTGTGTCTTAATTATTTGGAGAGACTGAGTGATGACAGGGAGTACATCAGACTTCTTATGCAAAAGGTAGACAAGTATAACAGGTATGGTCATCTATAAATGTCACATAGTATCGAGCACCTGATAGAGCAATAATAAAAGAGAGTCTTCAAATATCAGAGTGTATTAGGTCCAATGGCTTGGGTGACTGGTGCATGCGAGGTATATAACTGATCCGAACATGTTTCGATAGGGAACATATAGCACAATCAAGTTTACCACCAACACAAGTATTACTCAAACTAGGAAATAACATACATAAATATTTAAAATTTATATGCCTAAAACGGTCATGTCACAACTGAACAGTTTGTGATGAAAAATCATAACGACAAGTACTAGATAAAATACTAGCATGCAAGTTAGGAACAGATAAAGGCAAAGTAGGTACAGGTGATGGAGGTGGAGGAATTGGTGAAACTGGAGATGAATCGCTTAGATAATATAATCCATCTCCCTCATGTCCCCTGATAATAATCTTCCTGGTACTCAAGTCCTACAAATAACACAAATTAGATAAAAACACAACCGCACAGTGAAAATCTCTGGCTAACTGATGTATGAATAATAAATTCATGGTCAGTTGTGGCACATAAAAAATCGAATATAATGTAAAGTCATTTGGGAGGCAGACTATACTTTTACTAACAATAGGGACATGTGTCCCATCTGCTAGCTAAACGTGTGTATGTAACTGCTCGTCAAAAGTGGTGAAGTGATGGGCCTCACCTGTCATATGACCGTTCGCAGCCGAGTCCAACATCCAAAGGAGAGACGAACTGGCACAAGCATGAAAGGCACGAGGTATACTTATAGTGGTGACAGTAGTAGTAGTCGGACCTTGAGAAGTCAATAAGTATATCTAATTGAGAAGTGATAACATTCATATCACTCTGCCAAGGAGGAGCAGCGACAGTAAGTGGGGGTACCTCAACAATAGCAGCAGGACGGCTGCAAGGAGGTGGCTTAAGCACTGGATAAAGCTTTCAGCAAGTAGTCCTGGAGAACTCAGAGGTATATTCCAGATGGAAGTACTAACAACATAGGTTTTAATAGTAGTAGCCATAGCAATAACATTACGTGGGCACTTGTGACCATGGTTATCACAATTCACTAAATCCTTAATGACCCACGATCTAGGTACATCAATCCCAAACGAGGTGGATTCTCGATCCAAATCACCAAAATAGACGATCTCAAATTGTAATACTAACCTTAAATCAATTCACTTTAGAACATGTAACACAAATATAAAATACATATTAATTGATTACTTGTATATAAATTTATAATTATATATTATTTTAAATAAACTATAAGATAAACGATAATTAACTTAGTGTTTATGAACGTTTTGTAATATATAATGTTGTATAGTAGTAAAAATGATCTACATAAGAGTTTCAAAATGAATTAGACTCAAAATATCGTACCAGCTAAACTTACCCCTATCGTACCACGTATCTAAGAATGTGTTGTACTATGTATCTGTACTCGTACCACATACCAAAGCGATTCACAATCCAGGTAACATTGCCTGTGACAGAAAAAAAACTCTAACATAAATAGAGGGACAAAATAAAATACTTCCAGTCGAACAGTAGTGATAGATAAAGAAGGTTGAGAAAGTTCCCAAATAATCAAGATCACAGTGCCCAGAAATCCAATAAAGATAAATAAGTGATCTACTGCGTAAAAAGCAGATCAACGGAAAAGAGGATTCAACCTCTCTTAAAAGGTCCTAGATACTGCAACCCTAGGAAAAAAGAAAGGTGGCACGAAAATATGGCGGCACTGTGACGAAGAGTGCGAAGCAAGAAGCTACAACAAAAAACGCGACCCGACAGTGGGCTGAGCAGTGACCCAGCAGTAGGCTTGGCACTTGTCGGTGGGTGGCTGTCGGTGTTTGTCGGTGTTGGTCGTTTCGGTGGAAGGAAGTGGTCTGAGTGGAGTGGGTTTTGTCTGGACTGTTTGGGCTGTATGCTTGGCTGTCGGTGGAGTGGAGACTGATTGGCAGGCAGTCGGTGGCTGTGAGGAGGATGATTTCACTATTTTTTTTTTTAACCGACTTCTGGGCAGAACAGTAAGTGTTTTGGACTGAACAAAACTGAGCAGTCGGTGGATGATGATTTAGGTAGAGGCAGAGTTGGCAGTTGGTGGGCAGACTGGTTTCGGTGGAGTGAACTGTCGGTGGTGTGGCTGGGGTTGCAAGTGAGTGGCTGTCGCTGGTTGCTGGTAGCGGCACAGGTGGTTGGTTGGGCTGTGGTGTAGGAGGCTAGGGTTAGGGTTAGAGGTAGGGGCTAGGGGCTAGGGGCTGGGGTTTTGGCTCTGATACCAACTGGAGAAATATGTTAGTCAAAAAAGGATACAAACTAAGTGTAGAGCCCCATATATATAGCCAATAAAAGTTACAATAAGGATAAAAAGGTAAAAAGAGAAAAAACTTTAATAAACCCTAATAACCTAGGCTGTTATAACTCCAACATGCATAAAAATTTCCCCTTCTTTTCTTTTTCTTTTCCCCATAGTGAGCCATGCCATGCCTTCTTTCTATGAATGAGTTTATTATGAATCTATTGAGTTGCCATTGAGATATGATATTGGTTTGTTCAGTGACATTTAGTAGGGTAGAACCAGAAGGAAAGTTGGTCATGGGATGCAGAAAGGCTTCAAATGCTCCTTCATCAGATCAGGTTTGGTCTTGTATGACAAAACATAGTTTTTTCTAGCTATTCAAGAATTAACAACCATAAATGTCGGGAAATTTCTGCCACTACCCTAGTAACAGCCAATCAGCAACTGGATCAATAAAATGGGATTCTTTCTTCTTTAAGCTATTGAATATCTTCATCTTCTCCATTTTTCAGCTGAGGATTGTGATAAAATATGGAGGTTCGAACACCTTCGCAACTACTTAATATGTTCTTTCTTATTTACAGGGCAATGAGACTGTCAATACTGGTAATGGGGTGGTTTCTACACGTAGAGATGTCAGTATTGTAAGTACTAAACCTGGTGAAGTTGTTTCAACTCACTGTCTTATAAAAGATAATTCATTATGACCTAGCTTTCCATCAATCAACCAGGCTAATGCAGCAGATCAAGCAAGTACCTTGTCCAAAGTTGATAAATCTGGATACATAGCAAGGGAAGTACTTGAAGCCAAACCTTCCTCCCGCAAGAAGAGAAAGAACAGCACCTTGGGTTCAAAGAGTAAACGCCCAAGAGTTGAAAATGAGGACAGGATGGAGCTGAACCTCACATGGGAACAAGCTCAAGGATTGCTCCGTCCACCACCTGATCGTGCTCCCACTATTGTTGTTATAGAAGGCTTCGAATTTGAGGAATATGAGGTACTGAGCCAGACATCATTTCATGTTCCGAATAAATTAAAGTTCCTTTTATCTCTCTTTGGTGGTTTTGTTGGGCTCCTGCTTCTCATAACCAGAAAAGAAAGTAGGTCTTTATACTGGGTTTGGAAGTTGGTAACAGGTGAAGAATTTGTTGAGAATCATATCATGGCTGTTTAGGATCTTCTGAGATTTTGGTAAGCTGAGGTATTTATTATGCAAGCACACAAAGTATGGAGAGGAAGGCAAAGAAATAGTGGAAAAGGACAAGTAAATTTGAATGAAATTGCTACTCAATTCAGTTTGCTGAGAAGTAAATGCATATATTGCTTTCAGTCAACGTGCAGGCGCAATGTTAAATTGAAATTACTAGCTCCAGATTAAACTTCATCAGGCTGAATTGGCTAGGCTGATCCTCTAAAGAAATTCATCTTTGATGCTATAGTTCACCTGATTGGCTGGGCCTTCTCAGTACAATTTTTTTTCTTGGATGCTAATCTGTTGTTATTTTATATATAAATGGTCTGCATCAAGTTTTTGGTGAACTTTACCAGCCTTTCATGCTTGTTTTGTTCCCTCAATGTTTGGAATCCTTCTCAAACTTTAATAACTGATGTCAAAGCACTTGAATGTGCTCCAATCTTTTGGGTTTTGACATGATTTTCTTTAGCAGGATGCACCAGTTATTGGGAGGCCTACAATTCCTGCTGCAGATAATATGGGGTAAATTGCATATGTGCTTTGATTTGGAGTCAGTATTTCCTTCACTAGTTTCTTATCTTATCTATAGATTTTGTTCCAGTAGGCATCATTCATACTTGAACAGTAATTTAGATAATCTAAATAATTGGTTTTAGTCTATGCCTGGTTGTTTCTAGCCATGCATGGTTTGAGTTAGTCATGAAATTTTTCTCAAATTTTATCGAGTACATGTTGTATCCAGGGTATTCGTTCAACATTTGCAGGGTTTCATTCCACACATTTGGCGTTTAGTTTCATTTTCGGGAGATTAACAAATTCTCATATGTGCTCATATGGAACTGCAACACGACTGTCTTTTCTATTTTTTTCTTTTAGATAAACCAATTTTCAAGGATTCACATTGTTATTTTTCCGTATGGATTCTTTAGTAAATTACATCATCTCCCTTGGCCAAGTGAATATCAATGCTTTATTTCATCCTTTTCAGTGAAGAGATTCAATGGGCTCAATGTGAAGACTGTTTTAAGTGGCGCAAAGTGCCCGCCAATGCTCTTCTTCCCCTGAAGTGGACCTGTTCTAGGAACTCATGGGATCCAGACAGGTATGGCAGACAACCATAACTACTAAAGTTGGACTTTTTCCTTGATGACTTGCCTTTTATGTTTTGTGGACTAAATTGCCCTCAAACCAATAAAATATCTATACACCTATCATTCCCTTGCCAGATTTAATTTGCATATAAGCTGGTGTGCTTGTTCTGAATATGATTTTGGATTGGATCATTGTGGGTTTAGGCTTAATATGGTTTAATGCTCTGCATTCGAAATGTAATCGTGCCATGCCCCATGGATAGTGGGTCTAAGTATAAAGCTAGGATCATTTTTTGATTTGTGCATTTTGTTGTGATGCCTACTTCTCAAGCTTGCATGCCAGTAGTGTTTAATGCTCTGCTCGTGAGAGCAAAGGTCTTTCTTTCCATATATTAATTTCAATTTAGGTAAGGAGACTGTCCACAATAAAATGATTGTTATGGAAAAAGCTGTACCGTTATGTTTGCATGGAAGTTCCTTTCTCAGTTCTCATTCTGGCATCATTGCATTTGCATTGATGGCTCCCCCTCCCTCTCTTTTATTTTCCTTTTGCTGCAACTGTCAATTTGGAACTGTTGAAGGCCATATGAGTTAAAAGAACTAGAGGAGTTGTGTCAATAACTTTTTCTGTTCTTTCTGCTATCAGATCTCTGTGTTTAGCAGCGCAAGAACTAACATCAGAACACCTTCAAGATCTACTTGACACAAGTAACAAGGGTATTGATTATTTCTTGGTTCTCTTTTTTCCTTTTTGGATTTCATTCAGTAAATTTTTTATACTCGATGAATTTATCTTAGTTTGTACAAATGCTTTTCCCGGTAGTGATACTCCCATTTCCTGCCAGTTTTGTCATATTTGCGTTGGTCATCTAATTGTTGCGCAGCTGCTTCTAAGAAAATGAAGGCTGCTAAACAGGATCCAGATTCAGCTGGCGCTATGGAGGGGCTTGACAAGCTTGCTGACCTTGCTATCCAGGAAGAGGGAGAGAGCCTCCCGTCATCATCACAGGCCACAACAAAGCACCCGCGCCATAGACCTGGTTGCACTTGCATTGTCTGCATTCAGCCCCCAAGTGGCAAGGGCCATAAGCACAAGCAGTCATGCGATTGTAACGTATGTGCAACGGTGAAACGCCGTTTTCATACCCTTTTGCTGAGACGGGAGAAGAAACAATCAGAGAAGGAAGCAGAAACTGAACGTCAAAAGCTGCAGCAGCAACTGTTGCCTGAACAAATGCTTGATGGTGACGTCCAGCAGTGTGGTGATGCAGGAAATACTTCTCCGAACCAGGAAATGGTGTGTCATGAGGGTTCTGAGAATGACCCAAATATGAGGAGAACTTCCATTTCACCTTTTAAATGTCAAATTGACCTAAATATCCAGCCGGAGCGGGAGGAAGATTTGTCACCTAGTTCTGATTCTGGTGGTACGATGAGGTTACTCCAAGATGCCACTGTGACATATCTCAGGCAACAGAGGTTCTCTAATTCCATCAGCAATGGGAATTTGGTGGGCAATCAGACAAAGCAGGATGGGTTCGGAGGGGGAAATTGTAGCAGCAATACTGCCTCTGGCAGTAGTCTTCAGAAACCTGAAGCAAACCATGATATCATTACACCCATTAATCCACTGGCATCCACATCAACCACTGACAGATAAGCGATATTTTCATCCGATGGAATATCATCGTTGGAGCAGGTCCTGTGCAATGAAGGTAGGGGTAGCTTCCATGTGCATTCATCAGCTTCAGTATCCATCCGCTTCTTTCATGCGTACATAAAGAGAGGTAGGTGGTTTTATTCTTACAAGACCAATAATTTTTCTGATTACTATGTTGTAGTTTTACTGATTTCTCTACCTTGGCCTTCTCTACAGTAGTGATGATGCAACTGGCGTGGGTCATGGGTCAAAGCTACAACTATTTCCACATAGGTGCTCACCTTGCTTCCCTATATGGAAGACGTAAATTTAGCCTGTGCATGTTCTCTTTTTCTCGGGTCAAGAAGAATTGCTTGTGCATTACTTTTACTCGCAATTTTGCTTAGCGATAAGTTAGGATTTAGCTGTTAGAAGGAACAGAGGTGACCAAATCAGCCAAACAATTGTGGCTCCTAATGAATGATGGTAGCCCAAATGGGAATGATGTTTGAGCACCTTCTGGTATTGAAACAGGTCAAGGTCATGAAGAAGAAGCTCAATGCTCTTGACTGGTCCAATGCAGCTCACCAGAACCTACCTGGGTGTGGATTGGATCATCTGCTAATCGAACAAGAATTTTGCTGGTTAATGGTTTGAGAAAGAAATGGGAGCCGAGTATAAGGAAATGATGGAACACAGGTTCTCCACAGATATAGGAGAAACAGGTGAAAAGTAGCCATTGAATTGAGAATAATATCAGAAACAGGTGGAAAAAGCAAAAGTTTCTAGCAAAAGGCCATTCAAAAACAAGGATTGTAGACATCATATCAGAAATTGAGAATAATTTTGATCGAGCTGCATTAGATATTCATGGACTTGGCAATTCTTGTGGAAGCGCATGGCCACCAGCTCAACACCATTGATAGCCTCGTCAGACTGGGGACTTGACAGCTGCAAGAAGCTAAGGAACGTCAAAAGGGCTCTCGGAAGTGGTCATGCATCGCTGAAGGCCTCGTTTTTGTTCTCATCGTCTTCCTGATCTTTCCAAAGCTAGATTTCTTGCCTCACTCGGAAGGCCCACCATTTGTTTTAGAGAGAGAAAGAGAGAGAGAGAGATGTATATTGGAATGATGATGGCTCCGAGCATATATTTTGTGGTCTCGGGTTTGTGTGGATGCAGTTTATCGTAATTTTTTTTTTGTTATTAGATATGCAGGTGTCGATAATTCTTTAAAGCTCGGATATTGGTCATTATAGTCTGAACGGATTTAAACATGTTCCTCAATAAGGGTGACCGACTCTTAAGGGCAAAAAAGATATTGAATCTGAGATTTTTAAATTGCAGGAGATTCAATCACTAAACTACTTTTTTAAGAATTAGTCATCCTAAAGTTGGCTAATAAAACAAAGCTAAAAATTGCAATTGTAACCATGGAAGTGATTCTAAACAACTCTAAAATAACTTACACGACAGGATAACAAGTAAATAAAATTAAACATCACATTAGAATGATGAGGATGCTCAATCGATTCAGAAATTCATCAAAAACAACATGAATTTGAATTTCATCACATCTCAAACATGATAATCGGGTTAAAAATTTTTTTATCTAAATTTTAAAAAAAATAAAGAAAAATATCCATTCAAACTAAGAAAAAGAGTATCACACATGCCTAATAGAGAATTGCAACACCAACTACATCAATATCTACTAATAATCATCATTTATCAGACCATGCTTAATACAAGAATAAAGAACAATCCAATCTATGTTCCTTTACACAACACCTTTCTACAATTCCACTCAATCCCCCCTTTGTATGTAAATCAACCCACAAAAACTTATATTTTCAAATTTATCTATTTTGACCCTTTTCTATTTTCTATTTTGACCCAAAATATATATTTTTTTCTTTTTTCAAAGAAAAAGACCAAAAATTACAACCTATAAATATTTTTTTTTAATTTTAATGAGCCTTAATTGAATTAGTGGGCTCCACGGTTAATCATCTCCATATACTGATTCAACGACTCTTGCCTCTGCAATCTCATTTCATCATTGAACTTCTTTATGAACGCTTCAACTCGGCGGTTCAACTCGTCCTGACCCAGAGACGGCTCTCTTCGAACCTTCCCCGAACTCGGTGACGGACTCAGTGACGACCCTGGATCATAGTTCGTACGATCCTTGAACGTCTCTGATTTCATCACGTGATCAGGGGTGTAGTCCACGTTCACGTGATGGCCGTGATTCTCCCACGTGTCAGATTTCTTCAAGTGCCTCGTGAGTGGCATGTGACGACCGTCCGTTATCGTCTTCCATGTGTTCTCCAATGTCTCGTGCCTCTTTGGCTTCGCCACCCTCAATGCCCTAACGCCTGAAAATCAGACCAATAAAGTGATAAACACAGAGTCACATCGAGAAACTTCGCATAGATCAAAAGCTTATGCGTCGACTCGACGCCAGTTTAATGCAGAGATTCCACAGCACATGGACCGCAGAATCGCCAGGAATCTCTAGCAGACGCCGCTAGAAATCAATTAACTATTCAAATTAACTCCGACGGATGGTCAAAAACTTATTCTAGGCGTTAAGATTTTGCTATTAACAGTATATAGATAATACAGTATTCAGTAATATTACCTTCAGGACTGGATTTTACTGGTTTCCGGTGACCAAATCTAGCAGAAACCAGAGGTTTCTCCGTCGCTCGCGAAAGAAGTTCCGTTTGAATCCCTGAGGAATTTTCCGGTGCGAAGGAGTCCACGAAGACCTCGAGAGAACGAACAAATCTTCTTCATCATCATCATCATCTGCAACAATCTCCGAACCATTCACCACCTCCAAAACCTTCTCTTCACTCTCATACACCACCATTTGTCTCTCCTCAACATCACCGAACTCAGGTTGAGCCGACACGGCGACGAGATCTGATTGTAAAGGCCTGGATGGGACCAACGGCTCGGATTGAGTGTGCTCGTCATCTAGTTTGTGGCCAAACCGTGAAGAGGCGGCGATGGTGATGATGATGCCATTGATGATGACGTACAGGTACGGCGGTTTCAACCACGAAACAACAGTAGACCATATCGTCGGGACTTCGTCTAGAATCAATGGAACAGAGAACTTCATAAACATAGCTAACGACACAACTCCAATGGATATGAAAAGAACTTTAAGAGAGAGAATCCAAGTACTCGAAGACACCATTTTCTCCAGTGAGAATTTAATGTAATCTCGGCGTTAGAATCTTACTTTTCCGGTGAGTTTGCTGGCTAAGAAGTGTTGGTGACAGAGAGAGCGTCTTTGGGAGTGAGGATGAGCTGAGAATGCAAGTGGAGGCTGTCTACATATATAGTTGGGGCTTGGGGAAGCGGTTTTTGGTCTGTGATGAATTGTAGACCGTTGGATGAGAATGTGTGGTTTGATGGGGAACTTTGTGTGGGGCCGCTTCTATGCCACTTGGGGTGTATATCTGGGATGGCCCACGTGTTAAGTAAGTTAATTGAATGACTAATTACCGACAAAGTAATTGATAATTACAGATAAGATAAGGGTTTAGGCGGTTGAAGGTTAATTTCTTAGTTTAAGGCTTTCGTTTGGTTAGAAAGAAAAAGATGATAAAAAATGAAAGTGATAGAAAATAAAATTAAATAAAAGAAAGTGAAAAAAATATATTTTCTTATATGTGTTTGATTAGGATAAAAATTTTGTAAGAAAGTTTTAAGAAAATTTAATTCTGTAAATTGGAAAGCAAGAAAGTTACAAAAAAAATTATTTAATTCTCTGAATTACTCTCATGAATATTCTAGTTCTGATATAGATGATCCATCTTTAACCGATTTAAAAAGGAGATTAGTCGAAGTATTTGTAAGTTAACTTGGACACCCTTAACCGTTGAACTAAAAAATAAGAGGATGATGACAAGTCTTGTCGTAACAATAAGACTATTTCATCGTAATTTGAAAGTTATAGATTCGAGTTGCAAAAATAATCTTTCTACTTATAAGAGTAAAACTGTATATATTTAACTCTTTTTAGGCTCGTAATGACGAGATCCCGTGCATTGGATACATTTTTTTTTATTTTATAAAATAGCAATACTATATAGATCCATTTCTAAGGTCTGAATTGCCATGAAAACCCCAAATCTACAACTAGCACTGTTGAACTTTCTCTTAGTATGCCTTTTGATCGGAGGTTTACATCATCTTTAAGGTTAATGTATGTGGTTTTTCTGAATGAGGGCAATGAAATAGATAGTTCAACATACATCATTGTCCTGATCAAAAAAAATAAAACATACATCATTGTCCATATGTAGCAAAAAAAACAAGTTCATCTAATGAGGTAACATCATGGTAATAGGGATAGCATTAAGCAACTGTCTGTGGCCATGGTTGGTGGTCTTGATGAGAGAGAGAGAGAGAGAGTAATTCTTAGAGGATTTTAGAATAATTTTCTAATTACATCTCAATATCAAATTGCTAAAAACATATTTATTGAAAAATTTGACAAAAAATTTACATAAGATCAAGATAGATATGATTATTCTTTCGAAACTGAAACAAATAATTTACATAAATAAAAAAAAGTTTAGATTTATTAACTCTAAGTTTAGATTTATTAACTTTTTTTTATTAACTTTTCTTTACCAACCCACATAAGCCATTGGGTGGTGAGTCCCACTAATTTTCAAATAATTATGATTGTATTACAGAGTATTTCGACTTATATTAATTATTTTCTCGAGATTTGAACTGATTACTATAACTTAAACTAGTAATAATTGTGTGAGATCATTTAAAGCAAAAATTTTATTGAATAATTGTATGTTCACACATGCATCATTCTTTCTAGGGTCTCTAAAGCAAAAGAATAATCATATTTAGAACTAAAAATTTGACATAATTTATTGACATAATAATGCGGTTTCAGTGGAATCATTTGATCAATATCAAATTTCAATGTTTAATGAAATCAACTGTCAATTAAAAATTTTAGTGAATTAAATCAACAAATTAAATTAATAAATTAAATCTCAATAACATCGTTCAAAACAAAATTACTTCTTCTGTTAAACCAGACAGTTTGAATGGAGCATTAATATCTTCCTTTACCTGTCAGAAAACATTTGAATATTTAAAATAAACCACACCCACCCACAACGGTAACATAATTGACCGTTAGCAGCGGAGGCTTTGTTGGAGGATTCCCTCAATCCCTGGCCCCAGGGGAGGCACGAGCCTCTCACGTGGTCAACAGCTGGGTGGTGGGGATGCAACCCTAACCGACCAGCCACTTTTCTGGATTAGTGTTCTAGAAAAAGGTTTTGTATTTTAATGGAAGAAAGAGAAAGGTTTGAAGAGGACCAAAGCATGAGGCACTAAAGGAAAAGCTTAGACGATAAAGGGTATTTTTGACTATTATATTTTTGGTCCTACACAAATTAATTAATTGCTACTTAATTAATTTAATATTTTCTCACTTTTTTTATCCAATTTCTAAGGAACCAGCTCCTTAACATTACTAACCTAACCACTTTTTTTTTTTTTTTTATATTCAACGATTAGAAGTAAGTCTGTTAATTTTTGACACAACACGAACTGAACACAAAATTAATGGGTTTGACACTAAGTTAAACGAGTTAATGGATTAAAACGGATCAACACATTTAAACACGAAACAGATCAAAATAACATATGTACTAACCCGAAAATGACCTGTTTATTAAACGTTTCAAACAAGTTGATCGAAAATTGTTAACCGAGTCGTTTTAAGCCCATACCATTCAAGTTTGTTCAATTCATATATAACTTATCTACGAAGTTATAGATTAAACTATTTATGATTAAAAATTTTTAGCCTTAACTCATCATATAATTAATTCTCCGTTAATTTTGTGATAGGTTGACGATTTATGTATTGTTTTGAATGAAATCATGTAAATCTTATAATGTATAAGAGTGTTCGATCTATAAACGACCCATTGATCAATTCATCAAAAGTTCCACCCAATCATATATGATTCAGACTCGTTAACTCTAAATTTATATCTGCTAATTTCATACTGGATTAATGTCAATAATTTTTGACCCATATTGTCATCATAAGGCTGTGTTAACGGAAAATATAACCTTTGATAACATGTAACTAGAAGCAAGATTCATGTAAACAAACGATATCATGGCTTGACCAACAAGAATTTCAATGTATTTATTTATAATTCCATGCCAATGACAGTTTAGAACATGACATCTTCGTGTTGACTAAAACCTCAAACGCAATCAACTTCATGGCACATTTTGAACGGCAAGATTTGGATAAAATAAAGGGTCCCACCCACATGATGAGCAGTTGGCACTTTTTCCAACTATCTATATAATAAAATATATAAGAAATTAAATTTTATCTCCTTTATAATTTTTCTCTCAAAATTATTATATCACTCATTTTTATTACATTTATAATTATTTAATATTTGATTTATTTGTAGTTTAACATAATTTTTATTTCAGATATTTTTCATACACAATAGTATACGTATATTGAGAAAATTTTATCGAATTATGTATTTTGAGAAAATTTTGTCAATATTTTTAAAAAATTAATGGATAAAAATAAATTTTAAATAATGTAATCAAAGAAAAAAATTATTATTTAATATAGTGAAATCGATTTTTTGAATCTCGAATTTTATATTCTATCATACCTTCAGAGACGGATTATTACTAATATTTATTTATGCTTGTAAATAAGATCGAATAAGGTTGAATTTTATCAGATTCGAATTTAATTCAAAAATTTGGGTATAAATCCGTGTCTAATATTATATTGAATTTCATTCATTCGATTCATATTTGAATCTGTTAAAAAAGAAATCTAATTTCAACAACTCCAATAAAAAATCACTATGATTTCAACATACTTATATGTAGTCTTAATCGGATCATAGTCGTGTAGGATACTGATGTATACAGATATAAATCTGCGAAATATGATGTAACAGATTCACATTTGACCTCGAATGAACGATGTTAAAGCTTTGCCGAGGTGCGTGTAAATTGAAGAGGTGATTAGTTGAAATGCACGTAACTTGGTTCAAATATTTTTGACTATTAAACCCAAAAATAAAAATAAAAAACTTTGTTATTAATAATTGAATTTGAATTTGAATTCGGATCCATTGATAGACATAGTGATGGTGATCACTTGTAATGTGAATAGCCTCTCTTCAATGAAGTTACTTAAAAACTTTTATCATGTAATTAACATTGAGTTTTGGCCGGTGGTTTGAGACAAAAAAGAGTCTATAAAATGTTTAAATTCCTTGTGTTGCCAAATGGTGACAATCTTTTTCTATAACGGTCAAAAAACAAGTACTAAGAGAAACGCCATAGGAAGAGTCGAAGAAACTATGTGGAAGGAGTTTGTTGGGTACTCCCTATCTTACTTCCCAAGTCAACGTCCAATATATATATATATATATTCACATATTTTGTCGCTACCACCGCCCTTTTATTAGATTATTGCCACCTCGTACAACGTCCTGTCTGCATGGTGGCTACCATAGGATCTTCCTACTTATTATTAGTATATTCCTGCCCGAATGGTTCTCTCTCTCCCTCTCTCTTTCTTGATTGATCGAAAAGTTATTCCTACACTATATTATTAATATTATATAATATTATTAATTAGTGATAAAATAATAAGTAAATTTAGTGGGTTAGGAAGTTTTAATATCTACCAATAATATCCTTATCTAATAAATGTCATGCTAGAATAATGGAGTTTATGTTACCAATAGCCACGTTAGGAAAATTCTCTATTTAAGGCATCCTTGATTGCTATCATAAAAAAATATTTATAATTGATTAGTGATATTATGTGTCATCGATAATATCATGTCACTTTTAAGGGTGTCTATGGACAGGATTACCCACGGGTCTCGTTATCCGACTCAAAAAAATAGGTACGAAATTCGATTGACCCACCTGAGCCCGAATTCAATATCCTTAAAAAGAGGGCTTGAGTTTGCCCTCAAATCTATTATTAAGCCCGAAACCTAGCCCAAAAGTCTGCCCAACCAACACACCCTTCATTTGAAAAAAAGTTATATTTTTAGATCATTAAATTTGAAATTTTGAAATAAGTCTTCTAATGTTGAAATTTAAAATTTTAAAAAATTAGATGCTTTAAATAATATATTATTTTATTTTTCATGTATTAAGCCTACAAGTTTTAAAGGGTAGAGTAATGCAAATGATAGATAAGTGAGTAAGTGTCAACCTAGTTGTGATGTATTCATTCTATTGGATGTAGTTCATCCCCTAATTAAGAATAAAATTATTCATTATTTTATTTTTATCCATTTTGACTCTATTTTTTATTCAAAAATATAATTTACACAAATATTAATTATAAAAATATTAATTATTTTTAAATGAAATTATATATAAAAAAATTCGAGAACAGGCCCGCCCAATAGACTTGCGAGTTGGGTTGCGGGTAGCCTACCCCTACTTGAATCCTGCTCTGGCCCCAATAACTCACTTGGGTAAAGATTTGAGCATACACTATCCCGGCCTGACCCGAATAAAAATTCGTGGGCCTAATTCGGCCCATGGATACCCGAATCACTTTTGCACTCAATTTTTTTTTCTCTCTCTCTCACAAACACGCGTCAATAACATACTTTTAATTAATTTAGAGATCTAATTCAATATAATCATTAGATTAAAAATAAACTCTGTGTAATATTGTAACTTACAATTACTTTGATGATTTCGGTGAATTAGGTCACTAATTAAATCCCATTAAATTAAATCCATAAAACACTCTATGTTTTAGTAGAATATCGAAAACTATAAATGGGTAGTATAGTATTCTCCATGAACATGACATCTTCGTCTTGACCGGAGCTTTAAAGTCTTGTAACTTTACAGTGCCATTCATTAATTTCCAGAATCTAAAGTCGGTTTGACCTTAAATTCCTGTTGGTTGGAAAATTTCGGATAACAGAAAGGGTCCCACCCAAACAAGGGACAGTTAGTTTGATTCAACCCAATTAACCACCGTCCCGTATAATTATTATAAGAAATATCTGAATTAATTTACATACTTCTTGATTAATTTTTTTTTAATTTAATTAAAGACAGACTATTCAAATCAAGACTAATCGGAGAGTATTACAATTTGTCCATCAACTCCATGCAAAACAGTGCAATGCTCCCATTTTTTCAGTATTATATCTCTAATTTTTAATCAATAGAAATATGTTATGTATATATATTTTTTTATTTTTATTATTTTTTATCTACGGTTAAACATCATTTAAATCAAAATTAACCATCATTTAAATCAAAATTAACGATTCAAATTATTTTTTGGTACGGTATGTTTGTGGTACCCCTACCCTTACTTACCCAGCAAGAAATTATGATGATATATGCTTTTTTAGTTGCTTCCATAGCCCCTCTCTTCTAAGTAGTTTCCTCGTTGCAATACACCACTTTTTTGGTTTAAGTATCGTGAGATAAGATAACAAGAGGGTCACATTATAATATTTTTAATATATTAATGATTCAATGTAAAAAAAATTATCTATTGGGGTGTAAAGTGAAAAAATTAAAATTTTTTGGGGTGCAGGCTAGATTCTCCCTAAATTTTATATAGCAAATGAAATTACAGCACAAAATATTCGAAGTTTATACCTTGTTCTTTGTTCTGTCTATTTTCCGATAATTGATTCTGTATCATGATTATTATGATTTGTTATTGGTTTGGAGAGAAAGAAGTGAGGTTCACCAAAAGGTTTGGGTGAAATAAAGACACCTTCCTGCAATAATCTACTTGGTTTCTAGTATTTGTGGACAATGTACATTGGAGTACCTACGCTGACTAAGAAACAGTCAAATTAATAAGATAGATTCCAATAAGATGTTGAGAAGTGCACAATTTAGGCAGTAGAATGGCACACTTTTGGGCGGCTAAGGTTCAGATAATGAGAGGGTCCCACTTAAAAGATGGGCAGTTAGGACTTACCATACTTCATCCACATAGCTATTACCCTTTTTTTTTTTTTTGTTGAAGATAAAAATGGGTCCTACCCCGTCGTGATCACGAGGGTCTCTTTCAATATAGAATCTTCGATTAGTCATAGTTATAGAATTTTTTAGAATAGTCCTTCACTGCACCACCACCGAAATACTAGTGAGCAAAACAAGGGATTCCGTGGATCGATTCCTGCTTTCTAATTTCGTGGGAGTCAGGGTACAACCCTAAGATGGGCCTACCTTGCCACTAGACCACAGTGGTCACATAACTATTACTTCAATGTGACTTGTAGAAGTGTTCCTTTGTAGCCAAAACATTTGTTGACAATCCAGATGTCTCAAATAAACATGGATAATTTGTAAATTTAAATGTTTTGAATTTGAATTTTGATAATTTTTTGGGTCAATCGTAAAAAATTTATCTATCATTAATACCTTAATTCTAACGTGGATAATTTGTATTTAATTGAACCGAAGAAATAATTAATCAAGATACGCATAAACTAATTCGGAACTATTAAACTAACAAAAAAACACATTTTTTTACCACCTCATATAACCTACCATTTGTTAAGCTTCACCCAATCCACTGCCTAAGTCATTGAAAGAAGATGGAGGAAGTTGTTGTCAACAATAGGGGTGGCAAACTTAGGATAATGGGTGTCTCCCACGCAACATGGGCAGGAATTTTTAAATTTGTAATCCGTGTAACTATCAAGAGGGATTTTGGGCCTTTTTTCCCGAGATTCCCACGAAAAATTTTAACTCAACATAATCACATGATGAGAATTGAATAACTAAGATTCAGTTATTTCTTCTAATTAAATCTGAGATTTTATTAAGCGTGAGGGGCGATGTGGCCGAGTTCTGACTACTCAATTCTCATAGTTCAATCATTTTGTATTAAAATTCATAAATTTCAACCAAAGATTAGGAGGTGTCGGATGCATAGCAACATTGAGATCCCCTCGGTTATACTTTCACTCAATTTGTTTTATTGTATAATTTATTCAAATGGGATCTAATATTTACAAGTGGGCCTTCATCTATACAAGGTGAGTGATATACTGTTCAGCGAAATTGGACAGAGTATGACAGACGGCATATAGGTTTGCAACATGCATGATATTGATGGCTACGTCACTTGCGAATTTTCTTCCTTGGTAAGTAATAGGAAAGTTCCATACCAAAAAGGAATTAAAGAAAGATTTGGGGGAAAAATAATTATTTCTTTTGGTGTCTTTTAGACGCATGGTGATCTCTTTTCCATGGATGTCAACAACGAACTTACAGTGACGCCATAGGTAAAAGATATGGAAGGCTCTCTTTTCCTTTCCAAGTACTGTATTTCCTTTTTTTTTTTTTAAATACAATTTCAAGTAATCCTTATTTCTGCAATTTTATACAAAAACATATCTATGGATAGTGATGAGACATTTCCAAATACTCCAAGATGAAGACACGTGTCCTCGGCATCAGTAAATTCTTGTTACTGTAATCACGACACGTATCCGTCGGTTCACAAGTCTCTTTTCCCCCGAGGTACTCATCATAGGAATCAATGACACCCAGTACGTCACATACCGACACGTATCCCTTGGTCAGATATGGGGTACATCGGTCCCTACATGTACCACTCCCCTCGGTACCTAGATGTACTCGTCCAAGATGGCGTTCTCTGCTCCTGCAGAACCTATTGATGTACAAGTTACTAGCCTAAACTAGGCTAGGTTAGTCATCATGATCTCGTCTTACACAATTAGTGTCAGAAAGCATAAGAAGGCAGAAGACACAATCAATGGGAAATGGGCGTGTGGCATATTGTGTCAGATCAGAGACAAAAAGATCAAAATACCCTTGCTGACACACGACTTGGGAAAACAAGCATTTAGTGCACCATTCCCTTGATGAAACATCATTTAATGCAGTAAGACTCGGAAGTGAAAGGTAATAAATGTCCCTATAACTGGACATTTATTACATCCTTGCTGAGAGAAGCTCATTAAACATTTGGCAGGCCGATGACGCAGCATTAGTTGCTCGGGGTCCCGAGCAGTTAAGAGAGAAGACATTCCTCATAGAAATCAGTGCGCACGTTACCCGTATCTAATGATCACCTACTGACCACACTGACAGCAATCATGAGTTTTTGAGGTATAAATACTCCTCATAAAAGGCAAGACGGTATGTAACAAGAAACCTCTTTTTCAAAGAAATACAGTATTTTCTCCTTCCCCTCTCTCAAAGAACTGACTTGATCGTCGGAGGGGATACGCCGGAAAACACTGGCGCCCTCCTAACTCATTTTTCTATGTTCCAGGAACCTCCCTCAGCCTTACAGGACCGCTCCGTTGATCCACGAAAGTCACCCATTACCTTTTCAGACCACCAACAGACCTCACAGTCTGTTCCAAGTAGCAAAGTTGACCATTCGATTGACTGACTTGAGTTCACCACGAGAGAGATCTGTTCTCATGTTTATATTGTGCAAGATCCTGCACGCACAATCTGGCGTCGTCCGTGGGAAGCGACTAATTTTCCTAGTTTCTTCTTTAAAAAGGACAGTAACCATAGTGAATACTCGACACAAGGGGAAAGGTCCTCAGCAAAGAAGTCTCGATTTGCAAGCTCCTCGTCATAATGGAGGGAAGGGTCACGCTGATGACAACAAAATTTCTCTATTCAGTCAAGGGGGCTTACTCCTCAAACCAGTATAGGTATCAGGTCAGGAGGATCCGCCCCCTTGGCTCGTCAAATGGCGGAGGTGATCAAAGAAATGTTTGGGGATCGATTACGACAGTTGAAAAAAGACAATGTGAACGTCCTAAGCCGGCTCAACGAATTCGCCGCCTCCGGCAAACGGTCGAGGGACTCGTTCCCTTCTCGTGGACTCCCCACCCGAGAAGCAGAAACTGAGGATCTGAGGGATCATTTAAATAACAAGGCTGAAGGCTCCAGGGCCTCGAAATGCCCAAGAGCCAGCGAGCAACCCCTCGACGACTATTCCAAGAAGGCAAGGCCTTTAGCTCTGGACGACCTCCGGTGAGGGCTGTCAAGGCGGAGGAAGGGAGATGAATCCGAGGAGGATTCAACCCTTTTTACGCGACGCCCAAAAAAGGGGAACCCCATTAATGAACCCGGAAACCTCAGAAGATATCTCGTTGGAGAGAAAATTGATCTCAGGACTAGGTTGAAATCCAAGAGAAAGGGTAAGGCTGTCCAGGATAATGTTGAAGATGAGGTCATACAATCACCCTTTATCAAGGATATCAGAGAGATGGAGGTTCCAAAAAAATTCGTCGTGCCGAGATTCAAAACTTACGATGGACGGTCTGATCCCGAAGCGCACCTTAGGCAATACAAGCAAATAATGTCCCTATATCATTCAGACCAACGGTTCCTCTGCCGAGTATTTTCCATGAGCTTGGGGGACGCCGCGATGAAGTGGTTCGAGACTCTTCCCCCCAACAGCATTGGATCATGGAAAGAGTTGACGAGGCAGTTCCTAGCCCGATTCATTACAGGGAGTAAGCGGCCTAAAGACGTTGGATCATTACTAACGCTTAGACAAAAGGAATCTGAGACCCTTCGCTAGTACGCCATCCGGTACTGGGAAGAGGTTAACGAGGTAGAGGGCTGCTCGGAGGTCATGGCAACGACATCTTTCAGGCTCAGCTTGGCAAGGGACACAGACCTGTACCGATCCCTGATAAAAAAAACTCCCTCGAATATGGGCGAGCTGATGACCCGCATAAACAAACACTCTAGGATCGAGGACGAAATGGAAAGCAGCAAAGGCAGAACCCTCCAACCTAAGAGAAAAGAGAGGGAACGGGAGAATACTTCTTGAAAGGGGCTGCTACCCCCTCCAGGGGGTCATTCAAAGGTGTTCAGACTATGTTTAAAGAGCCCATCTACAAGTTGCTCCACAAGATCAAACATGAGCCATTCTTCAAGTGGCCGCCCAGGATGCAGAGCGATCCCTCCACCCGTGATCAAAAGTTCAAGTATTCCTATCACCGGGATTTCAGCCATCGCACCGAAAGTTGCAGAGCATACAAATCTTTCTTGGAGAGGTTGGTCTGGGACGGTTACTTAAAGGAATACATAGAACCTGAGTCGAAAGAGAGACATGCCCCCGCCCCGGCCAGGGAGCTAGACAACGTCATTGACGTGATCCATGTATGTCCACTGGATCGCCCAACGTCCAAGGAACTCGAGTTCGACCTCAAGAGAATAGCATTTACGAGAAAGATTGCTGAGAGTGATGGGGGGCCGCCTGGCAAAAGGACTAGGATTGCCGAGCCAGGCATCACATTCTCTGACACGGACTTGGCGGGAGTGGTGACTCCCCATAATAACGCCCTGATTATAACCCTAAAGATAGGCAAGTTCGACGTCAAGAGGGTGTTGGTGGATTCTGGGAGTTCCTCGGAAGTGATGTACTCAGATACTTTAAAGCGGATGAGTTTAGGCCTTAAGGACCTTACCAAGGTCAGGACACTTATCGTCGGGTTTAACGGCCCATTCGTCTTGCCTATAGGCAAAATCACATTGCCAATTGTCACGAGTCTCTTCACCATCAATACGGAGTTTGTGGTGATCGATACAGATTCTCCCTATAATGTGATCATGAGACGAGCATGGTTGCACACTCTGGGAGCGGTACACTTCACTTATCACCAAAAATTAAAATTTGCTACGCCAGAAGGGATCATGGAGATCAGAGGGGATCAAGCGTCCGCGAAGAACTATTTTACTCGGCTGTAAGAGCGGGGGTTTTCACCCAAGAGAAAGAGCGCCTTTCGGAAGAGATCCTGAAAAAATAGCAATCACAGTCTGGGCGTCCAGGAATGGATGACCCCCGGATTGACCCAACGGAACGGTCGGTGAAGGACCTCCAAAAGGTGCCCTTGGTGGAGGGAGAAGAAGAAAGGTACTTCCTGGTTAGAACTGCGATGTCCACAGCCGAACAAGAGGAGATGCTTGATTTTGAGGGAAAACGCAGATGTGTTCGCTTGGAACGCAATGGAGATGAAGGGAGTGGACCCCGAAATTATCACCCACAAGCTGCATGTTGACCCGGCGCACAAGCCAGTAAAGTAGAAGCCACGACGCATGGCGCCGCACCACGCCCGAGCGGTCAACGAAGATATCGATAAACTCCTAAAGGCCAATGCCATCCGGGAGGTACAGTTCTCGGAATGATTGTTTAACACGGTCTGCACGTAAAAAAAAGGGGGGAAAATGGTGCGTCTACGTAGACTTCACTGATCTAAACAAGGCATGTCCCAAGGACGACTACCCTCTGCCAAAGGTGGACCAGTTAGTAGATGTCACTGCCAGATATCAATGCATGGACTTCTTGGATGCCCGAGCAGAATATCACCAGATCCCTCTCCACCCCCCGAATCAAGAAAAGACGGTGTTTATCACTCCAATGGGAGTTTACTGTTACAAAGTGATGCCGTTTGGGCTGAAGAACGCTGGGGCAACATATCAAAGACTGATGAATCGAATGTTCAAAAAGCAGATCGGCAACACCATGGAGGTCTACATTGACGATATGTTGGTGAAGAGCAAACGAAACTGTGACCACCTGGTAGATTTGACAGATACCTTCTCCACCCTCAGGGAGTACGGGCTGAAGCTGAACGCCACAAAGTGCATTTTTAGAGTAGAGTCGGGTAAATTTCTCAGATATCTGGTAAGTCAGCGAGGAGTCGAAGCTAACCCGGATCAGATTCAAGCAATCCTAGACATCCGGAGCCCCCGAACTGTCTAAGAAGTCCAAAAGCTCACAGGAATGTTGGCAGCCCTTAACCGTTTTCTCTCACGCTCCTCAAACAAATGC
The DNA here is from genome assembly GCA_963454935.2 of Ilex paraguariensis. Lineage (NCBI taxonomy): Eukaryota > Viridiplantae > Streptophyta > Magnoliopsida > Aquifoliales > Aquifoliaceae > Ilex > Ilex paraguariensis. Next base: position 41,783 of record CAUOFW020001174.1, on the reverse strand, counting down.
AAACCCTTTTTTGGAGCCATCAAGAGGGCTGGGAAGGATATGTGGAGTCAGGGGTGCGAAGCCGCCCTGGCAGGAATCAAGGAATACCTTAGGACTCTCCCGACCCTATTCGTCCCTATCTAGGGAAAAATGCTCTTCTTGTACTTATCCATATCAGAATTTGCCGTCAGCGGGGTACTTATTCGTGAGCATGAGCACCGCCAAAAATCGATTTATTACATAAGCAAGGCGCTCCTGGACGCGGTGACAAGATACCTGCCCCTAGAGAAACTGGCTCTATCCCTGATCACAACTGCAAGAAAACTAAGGCATTATTTTCAGGCGCACCAAATTACCGTCCTTCTCGATCAGCCCTTAAAGGCCATTTTGAGGAAGGCAAACCTCTCTGGAAGGATTTTCAAGTGGGCAATGGAGCTGGGGGAACACGACATTCATTTCAAACTTCGAACCGCTATAAAGTGTCAAGTGTTGGCGGACTTCATAGTAGAGTTTTCAGGGGAACCTCCCGTTCCAGAAAGGCCGCCTCCTCCCGGCATAGCGTCCCCAACGAATTGTGAGGGATTACCATGGCTTTTATGTGTGGACGGTTCGTCGAATAGTAAGGGGTCCGGAATCGGTATCTTGCTAGTCTCTCCAGATGGGATGGTAGCGGAGCAGGCCGTTCGGCTGGAATTTAAAGCATCCAATAATGAAGCTGAGTATGAGGCCCTCATCTCAGGACTTCGGTTAGCTGAGGCAATTGGAGTTATGAACTTGATCATACATTGCGATTCTATGCTGGTAGTCAACCAAGTTAACGGAAAGTTTGAGATAAGGGACCCTAGGATGAAGGCTTATCATCACAAGGCGACAACTGTAATTTGCAAATTCAGAAAGATTGAGATCAAACAAGTGTCCCGAGACAAGAACGTGCATGCCGATGCCCTGACTTGCCTAGCCTCGGAACTGGAGTCTTCTCAGTCGCGCAGAATCACCATAGAATACCTTCCCACCTCCTGCATAGACCAAGCCCCCGAGGCAATGACCGTCCAGGACATACACAAGCCGCCCAGCTGGATTGATCATTTTCTCAGGTTCCTAATAACAGGAGATCTCCTGGAGTGTTCAAAGGAAGCCAGGAAGATAAAACTTAAAGCCTTGAGGGTTTGAGTCTCTCCGGATCAGAAATTGTATCGAAGGTCTTTCTTAGGACCTTACCTACTATGCGTCCAGAAGGATCAGGTGGAAGACCTCTTCTATGAGGTACACGAAGGAATATGCGGGGGGTATTCTGTGGGGTGATCCATGGCGCACCGTATCATGTCTCAAGGATATTGGTGGTCGCCGATACAAAGGGACGCACACGCATATGTCCAAAAATGCGACCAATGTCAGAGGTTTTTTTCCAGCAATCAAACAACCCGCAGGGGACTTGCACCCCTTGACCAGCCCTTGGCCATTCGCCCAGTGGGGACTCAACTTAGTTGGACCCCTACCTAAGGCTCCTAGAAACAAGAAGTTGCTCATTGTGGCGACGGATTATTTCACCAAGTGGATTGAAGCAGAGCCATTGACTCACATCCGCGACATAGATGCTAAAAAGTTCGTCTGGAAAAATATAGTCATCAGATTCGGGATCCCCTGAGCACTTGTATCTGATAACGGGACTCAATTCACCGGCGAACGTTTCAAGTCTTTTTGTGAGCAACTCGAAATCCGTAATTTCTATTCCACCCCTGCCTACCCCCAAGCCAAATGGACAGACAGAAGCCTCCAACAAAACAATTATCAATGGGATCAAAAAGAGATTGGAGAAAGCTAAGGAAAAATGGGCGGACGAGCTGTTGAACATTTTATGGGCGTATAGAACCACCCCTCGGTACTCGACGGGAGAAACCCCTTACTCCCTGGCTTACGGAATGGAAGTGATCATACCTCTGGAAGTAGGGCTTCCAACCATAAGGACGCAGGCCTTCGACACAGGAGGAAACGACCGACAACTCGGACTGGATTTGGATCTAGCAGAGGAAAGAAGAGAGATAACCGCCTTGAGAGTAGCCAAGTATCAGGAAAAGATTTTTCAACTTCACAACAAAAGGGTCAAGGCGCGAGAGTTCCAAATCGGCAATCTGGTCCTTAGAAGGATAACGGCCAATACCCGTGACTCAGCAGTAGAAAAAATGAGACCTGACTGGGAAGGACCCTACAAAGTGGTATCTATCGGAGGCTCCGGGTCATATAGATTAGAAGATATGGAAGGGAAATATGTAATACGACCTTAGAATGTGATAAATCTAAAGAAATACTATTTTTGAGTATTATTTTCTTCAATGCTCACCAACGGCTAAGTTACAAGGGTAAGGCCCTGGGGACAGAGTTCAAGGACTCTTGCCCCCTGAAGAAAAAAAGAGGAGCAAGCCTCCTGTAAGGGTATGGCCCTGGGGACAGAGTTCAAGGACTCCTGCCCCCGAAGAAAAAAATAGGAGCAAGCCTCCTGCAAGGGTAAGTCCCTGGGGACAGAGTTCAAGGACTCCTGCCCCCGAAGGAAAATAAGGAGCAAGCCTCCTGAAAGGGTAAGGCCCTAGGGACAGAGTTCAAGGACTCCTGCCCCCGAAGGAAAATAAGGAGCAAGCCTCCTGAAAGGGTAAGACCCTGGGGACAGAGTTCAAGACCTCCTGCCCCCGAAGGAAAAATTGGGGCAAACCCCCTAGGAGGGTAAGGCCCTCGATGTAGAGTTCAAAGACTCGTGCCTCGAAATAAAGAGTACGAATAAACTTTCACGATGGGCAAGCCCCCGCGGATGCGTACGGTCCCTAGCAATGATGAAGCTAAACCAATCGGGCGGACTGACAGAATAACTCCCCAGGTGTAGGGGATATCAAGGTCGTTAAAAAAAAAAAAAAAGAGGATGCACGCAAGAAAATGCAAGAGCAAGTAAAAAAGCTTCATTTCAAGGGAAGGGCTTTGCGTCCCCAAGAGCTACAAAAAGAAGAAAAGGAGTACATTTCAAAAAAAAAAAAAAACTCTCTTCATCTGGCCCCAGGTATCTCCAACACATCACTGCAGGGCGAATCAGTGCAAAAGGGTTGAGCAGCTTCGGGAGCAGGCAGAGCTGGGAGTGATTCAGCAACAGGGAGAGTCTGCGGGATATTATAGTCAGGGGCTTGGTCCAGCGGAACCTCGTCAGATAAATCCAAAATTACCGCCTCGGACAGATCTACCGAAACTTGCATCGGCGTTGGAGTCGCACCCTCGGCAGCAATCTCGGCCTCGGCCTGTTCCATCTCCGCCGATGACACGTATTTGTGCATCTGAAAGAGTGGAGAGTCTGGAGGGATCCCAGCAGACCGGAGCACCTCGTCCCACCCCTTCTTGAAGAACTCCTTGTTATTTTCCTCAAGAGTAGGGAGCACGTCGTCGGCGAACTCCTCTCGGAGTTGTTCCTCGGACTTCCTATTCTGTGCCTCAGCCCTGATCCTGTCCAGCTCCTAGGTCAGAGCCAGACAGCTTTCCTCTGAACCAAGAGCCCTTTCCTCTGCCACAGAGAGCCGCTGTGTCTGTTCCGTAATCCTCCTATCAGCGTCAGCCAAGGCAGCACTTAGCTTTTCAATGCCGACCTTCGCCAATTTGTCGTCCTTGAGAAGTTGCTCAATCTGAGCAGCCTGTCCCGCGAGAGTGAAATCCCTGGCAGCTACATCCTCCTTGGCACTGGCCAGGGCTCCCTCGGCCTCTTCCTTCTGTTGTTGAATCCGCTGGAGGTCCATCCTAGATATATGATACCGCGCAGCGATTATGAAAATCTGTTGGGTGGCCTGCAAAAAAAAGGGTTTGTCAATAAAAAGTAACACGAGTAGCAAAGACTGAAGCGATGATGAACTTACCACCAGAGAATTCTGAATGATAGAACAAAACAACGCATTCGTTGATCACCCTCTGTGAGCCACCATGTCGGCCTCGAAGTGCAGCGTTTTCACTCACTGCGTTGGCATCAGTGGCCCGAGGGTTTCACTCTGCGGCTTCCACCGTCTGTGGAGGGGGAGGTGGAGTCCTGCCGTTGTTGTTGCTGTTGTTGTTGCCTCTGTTGTTGCTGTTGCTGCTGAGGAGGTAATCCACAGCCTTTCCCACTTTGTTGCTGACCGGAAGGGGCCCTGGATCCCCTGGCAAAGCTGTCGTGCCTTTGTTTGACCCTCCTCTCCTCCTCTACCTGAGGATCTCGGTCACACACTTGACCCCGACCAATGGCTCTTGAAGGGGGGGGGCGACACTTGTCCCTGTAGATGGGGTCCCGCTGGTTGATCCTCGTCACCTCCCGACAGCGAGGGTCTGCCTCTGCCTCAGGAACCCCAGATCTATGCGAGGCGTGTTCGACATGGCTATCTCGAGGGCGTCCTCCTCGTCTAGGGACTGCAGGATTTGGAAGTCAGGCCACGAATCTCTCCCCAAAGTCCCCACTTCAACGTATGAAGGAACAAAAGCCTCCCTGGCCCCGAACTCCTCAACTTCAACAGCACCCTCTACTTTAGCCTCTATAGCCCGGTCGCGGTCCTCCTCCAAATTCTCCTCGACCTCTTGTTGCGCAGCCTGATCGAAGAGTTCAGACCACCGCGAAGGCTCGAAAGGTTGGGGGAGCTGTGAGAACTTTTTATATCCGGGAGTGTAGTTCAGAAGAATGTGAGCAGCCTGACTGAACCCATCGTCGCCAACAAATCTCCAAACAGTGACGAGGTCGGTAAAGTTTACCAAGGACCGAAGTGGAGAAGCTGTTTCCCGAGCGGAGACGTCTGCACACAAATAAAAAGAGAGGGGAGAGAGTTATGAACACTTCTAAAAAATCTCAAGAACAAAATAATAGACCCGAAGAAGCCGACGAACTTGTCGTTCTCCATTCCAAAGGGCATAATAAACACTCGGGAATGTGAGTTACGAGGTACATGAATGGGTCTCTGGCTTTGAGGTAGAAGTTTTGTTGAGGCATGACCCTCAAGAAGGAGTAACAAAAGAGGATATCGTTCAGCCCAACGTTTACCCCGAGACGCTTGTTGAGCTCTAAGACTCCCATAATTATCCTGAAGACATTAAGGCAACACTGTCCGGGAAAGAGGTGAAAATGGGAGAGGAACTGGAGGAGTAGAGGGGATAGAGGGAACCTAATTTCGCCCTCTATGATGGCTTTGGTATAAAAGGGCATCTCATCCTCAGCCCCGAGGGTACGGGAATGCACAGTCGAGTTATAATCCTCTATGTCTACATATAGGGGGATGCGATACTGGACCCTAAACCTATTAATCTGCTCGCCCCCTTCACTTTGTACTTCCCTGGCCTCGAGGAACTAGCCTGAGGATTCTCAGGGGCAGGGCGATGTCGGGACATCTCCAAAAATGATGAAAATTGAGGAAGAAGGGAGGGGTTTTTTCACAAAGATCCCCGAGGAGGCTTCCCGAGGGTTGGTCACAATGGCAACCAGAAACACCTCCGATTATCGAAAAATAAAAAAAAAATAAAAACAACGATAAGAAGAAAAGAAGAGACAGAAGGACGACGAGAGGGAAGATAAAAGGACTCACCGGAATATAAACGGAAGTTTTTCTTGAAAACTTGAAGTGATTCCTTCCCCTAGGATGTTCAGAAACAATGATGGGTCTGCTGGCCTTGAGACTCTGATGAAAGATTGGGCAGTAGACAACGAAAGGAAAGGGATCTCCGGCGAGGTTTCAGGCAAGGGCTCTTTGAAGAAGTTCGAAATGGCGAAATGAGAAAGGGAGAGAGGAAGCCCGTTTATATAGTACCCATCCCCATCATTTGGGCACGAAGCATGAAGAGGAGCATTTAATGCGCATGACTTCCTAAACAGGGAAAAGCGGCTAGAAGCAATGATGTAGTTGGGGTAGTTGCAGAACCCTTCGTCTCCTTACGACGCGTGTCCTCGGTGTCAGGAGATCGAAGGTTGGGGGACAGTTGATGGGACATTTCCAAATACTCCAAGATGAAGACACGTATCCTCGGCATCAATAAATTCTTGTTACTGTAATCACGACACGTACCCGTCGGTTCACAAGTCCCTCTTCTCCCGAGGTACTCATTTATAGAGATCAATGACACCCAGTACGTCACATACCGACACGTATCCCCGATCGGATATGGGGTACATCGGTCCCTACATGTACCACTCCCCTCGGTACCAAGATGTACCCGTCCAAGATGGCGTTCTCTACTCCTACAGAGGCTATTGATGTACAGGTCACTAGCCTAGGCTAGGCTAGGTTAGCCATCATGACCTCGTCTTACACAATTGGTGTCAGAAGGCACAAGAAGGCAAAGATACAACCAATGGGGAATGGGCGCGTGACATATTATGTCAGATCAGAGACAAAAAGACCGAAATGCCCTTACTGACACACGACTTGGGAAAGCAAGCATTTAGTGCACCATTCCCTTGATGAGACATCATTTAATGCAGTAAAAGCTCGAAAGTGAAAGGTAATAAATGTCCCTATGACTGGACATTTATTACATCCTTGCCGAAAGAAGCTCATTAAACATTCGGCAGGCCGATGACGCAGTATTGGTTGCTCGGGGTCCCGAACAGTTAAGAGAGAAGACATTCCTCATAGGAATCAGTGCGCATGTTACCCGTATCTAATGATCACCTACTGACTATACTGACAGCAATCATGAGTTTTTGAGGTATAAATACTTTTCACAAAAGGCAAGACGGTATGTAACAAGAAACCTCTTTCTCAAACAAATACAATGTTTTCTCCTTCCCCTCTCTCAAAGAAGTGACTTGATCGTCGGAGGGGATACGTCGAAAAACACTCTGACGCCCTCCTAACTCATTTTTCTTCGTTCCAGGAACCTCCCTGAGCCTTACAGGACCGCTCCGTTGATCCACGAAAGTCACCCATTACCTTTCCAGGCCACCAACGGACCTCACAGTCTGTTCCAAGTAGCAAGGTTGACCATTTGATTGATTGACTTGAGTTCACTACGGGAGAGATCTGTTCTCGTGTTTATATTGTGCAAGATTCTGCACGCACAAATAGAAATGAAACAATCACCAAAAAAATGTTATAAAAAAAACCAAACAGAGGGTAGAGCCCCCTTGAAACACTAGATTTAATTACGCATACAATTTCTACGATTTTTGAATGAAAAACTATCATCATCTATTCACACATTATCGGTTGTTTAAGTGACTAGTCATGTCTTTGGCGTTAGTATTATTACCCTTTGATTGTATAATTTCTACGATTTTTGAATGAAAAACCATCATCATCTATTCACACATCATTGGTATCATCGGTTGTTTAAGTGGCTGATCATGTCTTTAGCTTTGGTATTACCCTTTGATTATATAATTTCAACAATTTTTGAATGAAAAACCATCATCGTCTACTCACACATCATCGGTTGTATCAGTGGCTGCCCATGTCTTTACTATTGGTATTACCCTTTGATTGTATAATTTCTGCGATTTTTGAATGAAAAACCATCATCATCTATTCATACATCATCGGTTGTGAGCAGTTCTAAGAGTTTTACAAAGACTTGGTTTGAAAATTTGAAATGGGTGTGGCTTTGTCAAAAATTCTCGCTAACGAGTGGCATAGAAATGGTCTATTTGTGGTGAAATTCTCACTCACTGACAAGAAGTTTGGTCTGTGCTGAACACCAAAATCAAACGAAACTGAATGTACTGAATTTTATTGCATTCGCTTATGTACTGATACAAATGAAACAATCAAAAATCAATATTTTGAGTACATTTACTACTACTAATGCTATTTATGAATGAAAAACTATCGTCTGTTCACCCATGATTCAAACACACACTCACCTTTTTGTAAACATCCCTTGCATTAGCGATGAGAAATCATAATCTCCTCCCAAGTGTGTTGGAATGGCTGATGATGTCGGCATAATATTGGAAGACCTACTTGCTCTTGTGGTGGTTATGCCACCGCCTATTGGAGCAACTGAACCTGAAGTATTCTTGCTGCAAAAGAAACGATATGGCAACAATATAAGGCGCATATATAATTGATGCCAATATGCCTAAGTCCTAACATACGTCAAATTGTAGTATATGCACCAAGAGACTCAGTGGATGTTCTTCTTCTTCTTGTTTTTCCCCCATGTCCACTAGATTCAATCTGCTGATGTTGTCAAGGATAACCAACTTAGACGTTATGAGATTGGGACCTGATTATTTTTCAAATCATCACTCCAACAATTAGTGACTAGCAAACATGTTCTACCAACATTTACCTAGCTCCTCGCATTATATTACTTAAGTTGAATGATGGTTGCCGCAGAAAACCAGTATATCCAGTTCAAAAGGAATGCCATGCTTTTGTTTTTGGAACAGACTGCAGTTTTTTTTGCTGACGACTTGAATCAAGCTTTTGTTGTGACAATCTATGGCTTTGGACTTAACGAAACCAGGATCAATGGCTCATTCAGAATTTTAATTTTCTAAAATTGTTAAACACCACACTAACTCCAATCTATTTGGCTCAGTTCCATAACACTGTTTGGAACCTCCTCCTTTTCATTTCTTCCCCTAAATGAGGGTCAAATTCCATAAATAGATTAAGCATCTTCTACAATCATCCAAAAAGGAAAAAATAAGGGTCAAAATTTAGATCGCTCACAGTAACCTATAGAAAAGATCATTAAAGAGGAGACAACCCATTTTTTATTCCAGCCTAGAAGAACAGTAAAAGGAAGGATCAAGAATGTTATATATTTCATGAGCTAGATTAGTTGCATCCCCTATCAACTACACTAATGAAAAATTGTTAGGAAGTAAATTCAGGCTGAGATCAACAATATGCTATACCTGGATAGTGAATAATGAGAAGAATTCCAAGCAGGATGTGCAGATCTGATGTTTCCCATCTGGCACAAGAAGATAGTAACAATATAAGAGATGAAATTTTCGACAATCGAACATGCGAATGTAAGTGTTTTATGAGCAAAACCTGCATAGGCTTCTGCAGTGCAGCTGCTGGCGTCATCGCTTGAGGAGCCTGATTACCCATGCTTCCCCAATGCTGAGTGGGTAAGTGGCTACCGTTGGAGGCTGGTTGATGTATATTACTAGAAAATGGTTGGAACCCACCAAAAGGCTTCGCTGCTGCAGACGTGAGAAAAGGCTGTTGTTGAGCTAGCACTGCAGATTGTTGTTGATGGAGAGAAAATTGTGACACCATACTGGTCTGCACAAATTGAGAACGAAAAAAAATGAGGAACACATTGCAATGTATTCTTGCCATGAAGTTTCACCAGACACTCCTAACCATGAGGTTGTTATTAAGAGGAGCTTTCATTTGAAGACTGAATAATGGTTAAGTGACAGTTTTTATTCAATCCTTTGTAATGTTGAAAACAATCCCTTTTCTGCCAAAAGATCCTTCAGTGAAAATTTTTCAACTTCCCTAGAATGATATTGTGGAATATACCTTATCAAAGAGGTCCATAAGGTCATTCTTCACATCTTTCAAAACAGGGTGTGTTACAAATTGAAAATCTTTGATTAGATCCTCAATTCCAGAGTCAAATTGGATCTTTCTTTCAACAGCTTTTGAAGGAACATATTTCTCTGCTGTTGATGTTACTTCAGCAGCTGCAAGTTGTGAAAGATCAAATCAATGTAATCACGGAGTAATACCACCATCACAACTTTACTCAAGCTGTTATGGGAGTATAAAGAGGTTATAAGACCAAATAAGGGTATAACAGTAGCAGATAGGTGCTCAGTCACTTCAATGAAACTACCAGGGAAGTGAACATACACTGGAATCCTGCCGATGCATTATCATCAGCACTAAATGTTGTTCTGGAGTTGTTTTCTTTTGAGCCTTCTTTCGAAAACATGGTAAAAAGATCTGTAGCATAATCAATGTTAGATGCTGTGACAGGTGCCCTGGCATTAGCTTCGGTCCTTCCTAGTGAAGCCTCTGAGGCTGCTGGTTCTAATTTCCGATGAATTTCGTGTGGCTTTTTATTGGGACTTACCTGTTTGTTATGTCCAACATGTTAGTAGCTGTCCGATGTCAGTATTCTTTCCCGAGACTTCCAAAAAAAAAAATGCATGTTAAAAAGATGAATAGCATAATCGACCTCAGATGCCGAGACAGCTGTGCTTGCATTAGCTCCAGCCCTCCTTCCTAATGCAGCCTTTGAGGCTGCTGGTTCTGATTTCTGACAAACTCCTTGTAGTTTTGGATCAGGAGCGACCTATTTGCCAAGTCCAACATGTCAGTAGGTTCCCAACATCGGTGTACTTTTCTGAGACTTTCAGAAAAGGAAGCCAGAGCAAAGGTTAAATATAAAATGAGAATCATACAATATGATACAGAATGAAAACAAACAGTCAAAGCGGAACAAGCGTACATCACAATGCTAATCCAAGCATCATATCAACATCTTAATCCTAGAGACTCTTTCACAACAGTTGTTATGTTCTTTCATGATGGAGTTGAGAATACTAGACAAATAAATAATATTTACCTGCTTAGATAATTCAGAAGGCACCGGGATATTGCATTTTTCTAAAGTAGGGATACTTCTGTTTGTGTCACGCAGCTCAGGGTTTTTCCTCTCTCCAGAGATATGGTTTGAACCATTTGCAGATGCAACACCAATTCTAGTCCCAGGTCCCGGTTTATATACTACAACCCTCTCTTCTCTAACCCCTTTGGCTGAATTTGCTTTTTGATCTCTAGGAGTCCATCTCTTCTCTACATACCTAACATATTCACATTAATAAGTAATAAAGGCGTGACTTAAGACCAGAACAATGGAAGAAAATGAAGGCTGAATCAAGTATATATTGTGCTAGTTGGTACCAATCAATCAACGATATCGTACTTTGCACGAATAAAATTTTCAATTCCAACCCTATCATACTTAGGGGGCAGCTCCGCTTCCCAATAGCTATTTGATTTCTCATTTCCCATTGCTGCAGCAAGCAAGCACAAATTAAACTGACTCGAAGAACTTGATTTATTTATCTTAAAACTGATTTAGCATCAATTATAAAGTATAAGAGGAGCTCACATTTAATAAATGCAACCTGGTCTGGAAGCCATGTGTCCAACGTTGCAGATCTCACCTGCATCAAAATTACAGGGAATTTGTATAGGCATGTTTAGGAACCAAAACACAGACAAATATAATGCACATACAGAAACACAAACCTTTGATATGTGTACTCCAAGACTTCTGTGAATCCCAGAACATTGCATGCATATGAAGATTCCCAGATTCACGCTAGCCCATCTTGGGCCTCTGCATAGCAAAAAAGTTGTATTAGAGCATTCTAGCATGTTACAAAGATCAACATCTCTGTTTCATTCATATCTTCAATATACAAAAGATGCATATTGTTCGTCAACTAAGTAAACATGGACCATTATTACTCCGAGTTACCTACTTGCTTTTGCAGTCAGCACATTCCCTGTTTTCTGATAATTTAAGAATGCCTTCAAGTATCTGTAGAAAAGGACACCAGACAGCAATATTTATATTTCAATCATACAACAAACCCCACCCTAAGTAAAGGAAACTGTGAGAATCTTAGGTAGACATAGGGTTACTAAATTTCTACCCATAAACTGTCATACTCCATAGAGGAAATAGGAAACCACAACCAAGTCTATTACTTCAAGAATATATCCAACAACATGAACTAAGCCATCCATTTGTGCAACTCAATGCCTAACTTTTGTTTGATTTGCAACAAGAATTCATCCTCCATCATAAACCTTTGATGCATTTTTCCAAGGTTCTGTTTAACCCTTATATGAATGTATACTACACAGAACCGCAACCTATCTCATAAAATATGTTGTTCTATAGGGATGTAAGCACAGAATATTGGTATTGCTACCAATAGGCTCAATATTAGCTACAACTCACAAGATGGGTCCCGATACCAAGCATGTAGACATCACCAAACACCTTGACAGCTACAATATGAAATCAATACAGATATAAACACTTAGACTTTTGGATGATACCCAATTCTTTTTTTTTCTTTCCATTTATTTCTTAAAAAGTGGGTAAACCATATACAACTAACATTATAGTCGCGACTCTCGAAAAACTAATTAAAATTGACTGGTTAGTAAGAATACAAACTGTTGGTAGAGATACTAACAATTTCTTTAAGAGCGAATTTGGTGAACTATTTGCTACTTGCAAGAAACATTTTTTTTTCCACATAAATAATGATTAAAATAAAAAGTAAACATCTAATGTTCAAAAGACAACCATTTTAGCCAGTTATATGCTGCAAACACAAAGAAGAACTATGATTACATGGATTAAAAAATATTATGATGATCTTCACAGAGCCATACACTTGAAACGTATATAAATATACCATATCTTCCGATAATTATAGAACAGAGTCAGGGTTTGTGGTCAAATACATACAGGGCTATCAATTCATGCTTAACCGAAACTCATGGTTTCAGCAACAGAGGGGAGGGGGGGAAGAAGGAAATAATGGTGATTTTATCACCTAAAGATACAGATTAGTCAAACCAAAAGACAAATAAGAGAGAGAGTCAGCTCAAAAATATTATATAAAAAAAAAAAATTTATCAGACCATTCATACAAGATCATGTTTATGTGTAATTAAGCAGTAAAACACCCAGACCAAACCCATATTTAGATTTTTTTTTTTTTTTTGTGGGTGAATCAAAATTCAATTTTTCCCCTGAAAACATAGAGATAAAAAGGGACACCTTTCTGTGTTTTGCACTAAGCTCTTTGGAGACGCTGGCCTTCTCGTTCATGGTGTAACACAACTGCCAAAACCCTCTAAGAAACTCTTAACAATCTCTCTCTTTCTCTCTCCAACTTTCTCCCTCTTTTGAGTTCTAGAATCTTTAGTACTGACCGCAGACAGAAAGAAAGAGAGAGGGGTGGGCAGAGACATATTCTAGGTGGTGGCGTAGTGGAAAGTCTCTTCGATTGACAATTTGAATTTTATTCTGTTTGGTTTTGTTTGGAGGCTTGCGTGTATACCCGCGTAAAATAGGTGTCCTTTGGTAGTTGTAACGCCTTTTGTTTGTTCTTTCTTTGTACCCAAAATTCCATTTAATCAACAAATAATTATATTTTTTAATTAATTATAATTTTTTATTCTTAATTTTGTTTTAATGGCTCTATACAGTGGGGACGCCAAGATTGACTCCCGTTAGATTGGATTACCAATTACAATTGTTAATTCGATACAAAATAGACAAAAGTTACAGAATATATATTTAGTTTTAGCAAAAATAAATTATAATTTTTTTTTTGTTTTTTTGATAAATAAATAAGGGGTGGGGCAAAGAAGAGTATCTAGCGACCACCCCGATAAGCCCTCACCGGTGGGATTATGAGGTCTCTGACCGAGTCTGGAACACTTCTCGGGACCAGACTTAGCTAGGTTAGCATAGCGGCCAACCACCAAGCTCTAATGGGAACTCCAAGACTCAAACTCCTAACCTCAAGGTGAGGAGTAAGACCGATACCCCACTAGACCACCCTACTTGGTAGTAAAATAAATTATAATTAAATTGGTCAATACGTGACATACAAATAGACGAATTGACATGAACCCGATTCATATATTATGAATCTATACAATAAAGTATAATATAATTTAAATTTTAAAAGATAAACAAAATAATTTTTGTTATTCGTGGTTAAAATCGCTTTAAATTTTATTTTAGAGTTAATCTAATGGTTAATATTTACACCCTAAATTTAATATGAAAAATAAGTCTCTAAAGGTGTGTTTGGAATAACTTTTGAAAACTCCTTTTGAGAATTATTTCTCATAAATATTTTTTTAAAAAATAGTGTTTGAAACTGTCTCACCACTACCTTTAACACCACCACCACCACCACCATCACTATCGCCACCCTTACCATACCCACCACCACCACCATCGTTGCTACCACCACTATCACCATTTTCATTGCCCCACCCCCACCACCACCCAACATTACCACCACCCACCACTACCACCACCCCACCATTATCATTACCACTATCACAACCACCACTGTCTCACCACCACCATCATTTCCACCGCCCAACCACCACCATTGTCGCACCCTACCATCATTATCACCGATGTTGCACCTTACCACCATTGCTACTGTCCCACCACCAACCCCATGACCATCATAACTACCATCACCATCGCCACTGCACCTCCACCCCCACCCCCACCTTCACTACCCCACCGCCACCCCCATCGATTCTTATATTTATTATCATTGCCACCATCATCCCACTATTACAGTCGCCCACCGTCAACACCCACCACCACCCATAACCACCAGCCACTAGCACCTACCCCATCACACCTATCACCACCAACCACTATCACCTGTCATCGCCCACCGCTACAGTCACCCACTGCCACCTACCCCCACCACACTTACCATCACTGCCATTCGTCACCACCCATCACACTGTCGCCGAGAAGCACCCATCGTTACCCACCACCACCGTCGTCGTCCCATCATCACCACTGTAAACCACCATCACTGTCATCCCCCACCACTCATAGCCACCACCACCACTGTTGTCACTCACAACTGCCACTATCATCATCGTCACTCAAAACCCACCACCACCATTACCATTGTCACTCACGACTGCTACCACCACATGGTCGTCGCCTTACCCACTCCAACTATCACCGTCTCCCATCATCACCACTATCGCCCACCATCACCACTACCACTACCATCGCTCACCCCCACTACAATTGGTGCTTAAATTTCTTTATATTTTTCTTATATTTGTAATTTAATTTTAGGTGTAAATACAAATATGTTGACCATTTTTTTTATTACTTCGTGCCTTTAGGATATTCATTTGATATATTTATATAATAAAATACAATAAAATTCAAATCTCAAAAGATAAAAAAAAATATTTTTGCTATTCGCGATTGAGATATCTTTTAATTTTATTTTAAAGTTAATCTAACGGCTAATATTAACACTCCAAATTTAATAAGAAAAATAAACTCCTAAGGGTGTGTTTGAGGTGATTTTTTTTAAGTGATTTTAATACTTAACATTTTTCATAACTACTTTAAAAAAATAGTGTTTGAAACCACCCCATCACCACCACTACCACCATCACCCCTATTGCCCCACCACCATCACCACTACCAACACCACCCCCACCACCATTACCATTACCGCCACCCCACCCCACCCATCCCCTCACCATCACCCCTCGCCCTTTACCACCATCATCGTTGTCATGACCATATCACCCTTACCATCACCACCGCCACTTTCCTACCATCGTTGCCGCCACCCCACCACTTCTGCCACAACAACCAGCACTACCATCACTGCCCCTATTATCATCACCGTTGTCATTACTACTTCCGCCACCCCACGACCACCACCACCACCCCTACCGCCCGACCACCACCATTCCCACTACTCCCACCACTACCATCACCGTCACTATCATCTCCACCCTACCACCACCGCCATTGTCCAACCGTCACCCCTCAAGACCATCACCACAACCGCCACCACCACCATTATCGTCATCGTCGCCATCGCCACTACCACCCACTACCATTATCATCGCTCACTTTCATTATAATCGGTGTTTAAATTCTTTTATCTCTCTTCTATATTTGTGATGTGATTTTAGATGTAAATAAAATATATTTATTGTTAAATATTTTTTTATTATTCTGTACTTTTAGACACATACAATAACTAGTTTATCTATATAAGATTTGCATACATTACATACTTAACTTTACACATTTTGTACCCGACGACACAACTTGACCATAAATTAATAAATTGTGTTGAACATATTTTGACACAAAAACGACTTACAAAACATATGAAACGTACGTAACTCATTCTATTGTCCGCCCTAATGTTTGCCGTCAATGTTCCATATATTGTTCGGATGTATACAAACTATACCTCTAGCACAATACAATAGTCAATTATTTTGATATTATTTTGCCATGTGTCACCCTTATTTATGATCATAAGTTCCCTTTGGAGAGAGGAACAAAAAAAAAAAAAGATAAATGGTGATAGATGGTGACTAGTTAGCTCACATGCATGCCTACCAATGCATATATATATTTATATCTATCTATATCTATATATATATTACTTATAAAAGTGGCTTAAAGAGAAAAATTTTAATTTCCTTATTTGTCCATTAATAATTCTATAATGTCTACTTTATCCTTGTTTCAAGAGCTCTCATATATTTATTAGTTGTATTAATTCAACTAATAAATTCATTGTTTGCCTTTTGATTATCTTCTTTATAAATCTATATCTATCTATCTATATCTATACTACTTCTAAAAGTGACTTAAAGAGAAAAACTTTTAATTTTCTTATTTGCCCATTAATAATTCTATAATGTCTACTTTATCCTTGTTTCAAGAGCTCTAATATATTTATTAGTTGCATTAATTCAACTAATAAATTCATTGTTTGTCTTTTGATTATCTTCGTTATAAATCTATATCTATCTATCTATATTTATATCTATATCTATACTACTTCTAAAAGTGGCTTAAAAAGAAAAACTTTTAATTCCTTATTTGCCCTTTAATAATTCTATAATGTCTACTTTATCCTTGTTTTAAGAGTTCTCATATATTTATTAGTTGCATTAATTCAACTAATAAATTCATTATTTATCTATATCTATCTATCATGAGTCAAGTTCGTTATTAAGGTAGTTTTATTATCTTGTATTTAAAAGTCTTCCTGTCAATGAATGAAGAGGTTGAATATTGTATTGAACTTTCATGTGAAAGTTTTGAAGATTCAATTCTTCTCGAATTGAGCCATTGGAGGTTTTTACCCTCCTCGAAGTGGGTTTTCTTCCTAGATTCTATTTTTTCTTTGTTTTACAAATCACCCAAAATCGTAAAAGTGGCTTAAAAGAAAAACTTTTAATTTCCTTATTTGCCCATTAATAATTCTATAATGTCTACTTTATCCTTGTTTGAAGAGCTCTCATATATTTATTAGTTGCATTAATTCAACTAATAAATTCATTGTTTGCCTTTTGATTATCTTCTTTATAAATCTATATCTATCTATATCTATATCTATATACTACTTCTAAAAGTGGCTTAAGGAGAAAAACTTTTAATTCCTTATTTGCCCTTTAATAATTTTATAATGTCTACTTTATCCTTGTTTTAAGAGTTCTCATATAAATTCAACTATAATGCATTAATTCAACTAATAAATTCATTATTTGTCTTTTGATTATCTTCTTCATAAATATTATAAATATAATCAAAATCTGATTTTGATTGAGTACAATAATCTTAATAAAAAAAAATTAATTCCTTAACCAATCTTCCTTGGCATAAAGTTATAAAGTGAACTTTAGATCATGTTATGAATGTAACCCGAAAATCATCTCAACAGTTTTCAGGCACTAAAGCTACTCTATAACTGTTTGAACGTTTGCTATTCCAACATTAATTATTGACATCATTAGATGCATTAAATATATAAACAAAATTGTTAAATAAAGCTCTATGAACAAACTCCACCTAATTTGCCTCTTCATTTTCCTATTTTCTTCTGCACTTCTCTACCAACTGATAAGCTATCTTTTCTCTCTCTTCCTCTCTTCTACTTCATCTTCTCCTTCGTTCTTCTTCTTGCTACAAAGCACACAGGCCTATTCTCTTCTCCCGGTCAACATTGTTGACATCCACCGATCATTTTATCAATTAAGTTTTTTTAGTCTCTTTCTTTTACTATGTTTTTCTTCCTCTTGATTTTTTTGTCCGTGGTCAACTGTTGAATCTGTTGGAATTGCTTCAGAGTTGATTTTCAAAGAATTTCTATAAATTGACAAGTCTTTTGTCAAAATATTTGTTATTAACTATTGTATAGTTGTTGTGTCCTTGCAGCGACAGTCATTGCTCTTTGTGTGATTTTTTCTCAAGTTTGTGTCGATCTTGAAAATTTAAACCTTTTAAGGTTTGTACATTTACACTAAGTATCTTAATTTCGCCGGTATATGTTTCCTTATAGCAAGTAGTTTTTTGTTGTTTGATCGTTATTGTCCACCAAGGTTTTGAATTTTGGGAAAATTGGTCCTCGATTTTAATATACAATATTCATTACAAGAATTAAGATCTTTTGAGAAAAAAAATTTGTGGGAGTAGTATCTACCATCATAAAAAAACATGTTTTGAAGAAAATTATGTATTTTTTTGTGCGATAGTGCAGTCATAAAAAGTTTATTTACTACCGCAAATACTATTTTTGATAATTGTTGTTGATGGTGCACAAATTAGTTTGCACACCACTAGTCAAGTTGTAGTATAAAATGCAGTAAGTAGAAGGAGAGAAAAGACAGGATTTATAGTGGTTCGGTCAATACGACCTACGTCCACTTTGAATGGCTAGGTTCGCCGGAATTTTATTATCTCCGGTGTGGAGGGAGAGCACATGATTACAAGTTTTGAGAGGGAATGAGAAAATTATGCTTAAATGAGTCTGATGCCCCCAAGTGTCAGAGGAGCTTACAATTTATAGTGATTTGGCGTAGTAATTGTATGACTATTCTGACGGTTATTATGGCTTAGGACCGTTTAATAGTAATTAGGTAACTGATCCGGCAGAGGCGATCTATCATCTTCTCAACGGGCGAGGTGTGACGGTTGGTGTACTCTCCAAAGGACTTGTTCAATGATGAAGGAGGTTAACTCTCTCCAAGCTGCGAGGGTGAAGCTCCTGGATGCTCCCTTGGTGGTGAGGGTGAGGTTCCTGGAGGTTCCTGGATGCTCCTTTGGTAGCGTAGAGGAGGCTCTTGGATGACCCTTATTCCAAGGTGGTAGAGGAGATCCTTGGATGACCCTTACTCCAAGGTGATAGAGGAGGCTCTTGGATGACCGTGCATGCTCCCCTGATGATGTAACTCCTTGATCTTGATAAGGTTATCCGATTGTAGATTCATTTGGGCTTGACTAGCTAAATCTCTTGGAATTGGGTCTTTAGCTCGGACCAGGCTTAAAACATGGGTTGGGTCTGGCCCATCATTTGCCCCCCAATGTCCTGCGTCCAACAGAACTTGTAAAGGAGGGTATTTAAGTTGAATTTGAATTTTTGACTGACCAGTGTAACTGAAAAAATTTTGAGAGGCCAAAATATCTGTTTATAGGCCTTTTTTGGACTTTTAATAACATCATTCATAGTCATAGGCTGTGAGTATTGTAGGGCTCGCCGAGAGTTTCGATTTGATATATTATAAATCTTATTTCAAGCAACAGAGCAAAAGTTACTGTCAAAATTTCAAGCAGAGAGCTAGGCGAGCAATTTGGGCGAGCAGGCAGCTGTCCAAGCGAGCAGAGCGCTGTTCTGGGTGAGCAGAAATTTTTTTTTTTTTTTAACTTCGGGAGGCCAAAACACCTCTTTCTGAACTTTTTTTGAATAGCTCATTACCAAAGGTAATGAGTTTTGTTCAGCTCGTCGAGTGTTTCGATTTAGTATATAATAAGTCCCATGTTGAGTTACGAATCAAAAGTTACGATTAAAATAGCAAACAGAGAGCCAATGACGCGTTTTTGGGCGAACATACAACCTCCTGGGCAAATTTTTTTTTTTTTTTTAAAAACTTTGGGAGGCCAAAACACCTCTTTATGGACGCTTTTTTAGACTTTTTTTTTGGAAAGCTCATTACCAATGGTAATGAGTTTTGCTCAGCTCATTGAGAGCTTCAATTTGATATATAATATATCCCGTGTTGACTTACGTAACAAAATTTACGGTCAAAATAGCGAGCAGACGCACTGGTGCGCGGTTTTGGGTGAGCAGGCACTGCTCTGGGCGACCATGCAGCTGGGCACGCTATTTTGGGCGAGCAAAAGGCCTTGGGCGCCTTTTAGGTTACTGACTTGAGGAACTTGGGCGAGCAAGAGGCCTTGGGTGAGTTGGGGAATTGCCTAAGCGCCACTCCAGGTCGTCTTGAGGAGCAGCCTGCTCGCGTAGGAGGGGTGGTCTAGCGTGGAAATGGGAAGGCAAGCGCCGAGAAGGGCCTGGGCGAGCAGGCAACATCGCTGTGCGTTGCTACAGTTTGCACAGTGGGTGAGGGGCTGCTCAAGTCTTCATGCATGCTGGCCTGCACACTGGGCATGCTGATCTGGTCCATCAGGCGCCTAGGGGTGCTGATCCTGGTGAGCAGGGAGGTGGAAAGAAGGCTGGTCTTGGCGTGAAAGCACCAAGAGGTGCCATTTTGGGCGAGCACAAATGGTTGGGCGCCTGTAGGACTACTTCGCTTGTACGAGCAGAGGGGGTCAGACACCTCTCTAGGCGCTGGGTTGCCCATTTGGGCGAGCAGAGGGAGTCAGACGCCTCTCTAGGCACTGGGTTGAGTAGTGCAAGCTACAAGAAAATTTTGGGTGCCACTTTTGGTGATGATTCGAGGAGTTCAAGTAGCCAAAGAGCTTTGGATGCCCCTGTAGGGAGTTCAGTTCTTGCCCATACAAGCGGGGTTGCCCAGGAAATTCTTGGCGAGCCTGGTTCTGGAGCCCAGGGGCAGAGTACGCCAGACACTTTCAGCGGTGATGGTCCATCTCCTCTCAGTGCACCTTTTCAAAATCAAATTCTTCCATGATATTCTGAGGATTGTTTCTGCTTATCACATCCCCCAACGGTTCTATGTCGTCGAGCTGAGATGGGTGAACCTGTTTATAATAACAAAAATAATGTTATTCTAAATATTAAAATATTTAACATAATTACCTAAAGAGAGAGGCAGGCTGCTTGCACGAGAGCAAGACAGAGTTTGAGGATTGCAAGTGCGAGAGCTACACTTTTTGAGACCGAGTTTTTGGCGACCCATGAGAGAGTCTTTAAGCTTGAGGTATAGCCTACTTGCTTGAGAGCAGAGCAGATGCCAAGCTTTTTTGGCGACTCGTGAGAGAGCGAGGAGATAGACTGATTGTTTGAGAACAATACAGAGGTCAAGATTTTTTGACGACCCGCGGGAGAACTGCTAAACTAGAGATAGACTGCCTGTTTGAGAACAGTGCAAAGGTAGGCAAGCTTTTTGGCGACCCTTGAAAGAGTCGTTAAGCTGGAGATAGACTACCTATTTTAGAACAGTGTAGAGGTAGGCTAAGATTTTTGGCGATCCTCGAGAGAGCTGCTAAACTGGAGATAGACTACCTGTTTAAGAACAGTGTAGAGGTAAGCCAAGCTTTTTGGCGACCCTCGAGAGAGCCGCTAAGCTGGAGATACACTACCTGCTTAAGAACAGTGCAGAGGCAGTTCAAGCTTTTTGGCGATCCTCGAGAGAGCTGCTAAGCTGGAGATAAATTACCTGTTTAAGAACAGTGTAGAGGTAGGTCAAGCTTTTGGTGATCCGTGAGATGATTCACCTCGCCTGAACCTGTTGATTTCCTCAGCATTCATAAATTTTTAAACTTTTGCCAAATAGTTCTGGCATGCTCTTTGGTGGACGTTTCATCACGGAGAAAAGGAAGCTCGATGACCGAAGGCCTCCCAAGAAGGCGGTCATGCTGACTTTTTCATCGGGCTCTTCGACCTGAAGGACTTCCTCATTAAAACGAGTGAGGTAGCTTCGCAGGCTCTCATCTCGATCCTGTTTTATGCTGAGCAGGTGGGTGGTAGGCTTCTGGTGACAGCGTCCTCCAATAAAGTGCAACACGAAGGACCTGCTCAACTCAACAAATGAGCCGATGGAAGCGGGGGTGATCTTGGCGAACCACTATCGAGCGGATCCGTTCAAGGTGATTGGGAACGCTCTGCACATGATTTCGTCAGGGACGTTGTGCAGTTGCATCAAGGTCTTAAAAGTTTCAAGGTTGTCCAATGGATCCTTCGTACCATCAAAGTTTTCAATGGATGACATCTTGAATTTTTGAGGGAGTGGATAGTTCGCCACGTCAGGTTTGAAAGGTGTGTCGATTCGACTTACAAGGTAATCCACTATCTTGGGTCCTCATGCCTTCATGGCGTTGAAGACATCACCCAATTGATGCTGCACCTCCTTAATTTTTTCGTCCCAATGATTAGGAGGAGATCCCTTGAAATTACCATGGATATGGCTCCCATGCTCCAAGCTTTGGTTTTCACCCTCGTCCTTTTGGAAAATAGGGTCTCCACCATGAAAAGAGAGAGCTGGAAGAGGAGGTGGAGGTCCCTTGTGGGGAGCTCCCCTGTGCGGGGCGCCTGAGGGGACTCCAAATGGGGCGCTCAGATGAGGAGCACCCATGTGGGGAGCTCCTTGACACCCAGGGCGTGGAGCTCCTCTGACTTGAGGTCTAGGTTGTGCTCCTCTTCCTAGATGAGGAACGCCCATGTAGAGAACTCCTTGACGCCCAATGAGCATTAGTTGTAGGATCTGTTGGTTCTGGGCCGCAAGTTGCTGCATGGTCTCGAGCATTTGCTGCTCATTTAGGGCAGGATTGGTTGGTTGAGGAGCAACCTTCTCCTCTCTTGGTGGTGGGTTATCTTCAGGCTGATTCATAGATCTGTTGGTGATCGACTTTGACTCAGCAAAGGAAAGTGGCTAGGTGAGAACTGTCGTTCCCACAGACGGCATCAAACTGATGATGCACAAATTAGTTTGCACACCACTAGTCAAGTTGTAGTATAAAATGCAGTAAGTAGAAGGAGAGAGAAGACAGGATTTATAGTGGTTCGGTCAATACAATCTACGTTCACTTTGAATTGCTAGGTTCGCCAGAATTTTATTATCTCCGGTGTGGAGGGAGAGCACATGATTACAAACTTTGAGAGGGGAGAAGAGAATTATGCTCAAATGAGTCTGATGCCCCCCAAGTGTCAAAGGAGCTTACAATTTATAGTGGTTTGGCGTAGTAATTGTATGACTATTCTGACAGTTATTATGTCTTAGGACCGTTTTATAGTAATTAGGTAACTGATCCGACGGAGGCGATCTATCATCTTCTCAACGGGCGAGGTGTGATGGTTGGTGTGCTCTCCAAAGGACTTGTTCAATGATGAGGAAGGTTAACTCTCCCCAGGCTGCGAGGGTGAGGCTCCTGGATGCTCCCTTGGTGGTGAGGGTGAGGTTCCTAGATGTTCCTTTGGTAGCGTAGAGGCTCTTGGATGACCCTTACTCCAAGGTGGTAGAGGAGGCTTTTGGATGACTGTGCATGCTCCCTACTGATGTAGCTCTTTGATCTTGATAAGGTTATTCGGGTGTAGATTCATTTGGGCTTGACTAGTTGGATCTCTTAGAATTGGGCTTTTAGCTCGGACCAGGCTTATAACATGGGTTGGGTCTGGCCCATCAGTTGTCACCACTAAAATTTTTTGAGATGTCACTTATTATGATAAGACATGTCGTCACAACACCGTCCCGAATTGGCCTATAAGAATGACAACAAACCTTTGAGTGGCTGCTGGAACCATGGACTGGCATATAGTGTCCAGCTCACTTAGCAGATGTAAAATTTGTTTGATATCAGAACAGCTTTAATATGTGGTTATCTTATCGGTTATAAATAACAAATCTCCACTGGCATTGAGATTCAACCGCTAATATTTTTAGTTATTGTTGTGGAATGTCTATGGGCGGAACACTAAGAGAAGGAGCATGCAAAATCAACACTCACAAAGATTTGAATGAGGAAAGGCCAAAGGTTATGTACGCAACTACATCGGGAAATCAAGTGTGAAGAAAAACCAAGATAACATCTTAACGATATATTTTTTTGGGGAATTTGAATAATTACAAAGTAATTGCCTTTATCTCTACCTTTTAATGTGCTCAATCCCCATCTTTATTCCATATTGTAAGATTGAGGGTAAAGAAAGAAGGTGATTTTCAACTCTATCGAATGGCTTTTTAATTGAAAAATTAATTGCTTTGAGGTTTGTTATAATGACTTCTGACATTCAAATCATATTGATTTTATTTAAGTATTTTCTTTGAGGTTCTTGAACGTTTTTTGCAATTCTTGGTCTTCCCTGTTCTCAAATATTTAGCAATCGATGGTTGATAACACAAACTTTTGCAAGGCACTTATAGTATGGTAAGGAACCATCATTTTGTAGTAGTGTTTGTACATTTAGAAGCCTTTTATCTAAAATTTCTTATGCTATCCTGTTGTGTAATTTTTTGTGTGTGTAGTGTAATACGGTGTGGGGTGTTTGCAGTCAAGCAGTGTTGCCATCACAAGTGGTTGCTTCAAATGTTGCATTTTTGGACCACAATGACTATCAAGCCCTGGATTATTTAATTTTCTTTTGTTTTAAACTAAAAACCATAAATTGTTTCGCGAATTTATTTATTAGTTTATGTTTAGATTAAATATCAGAGAGTTTTATAGGCTATTATTCATGTTGTACATCATTTTTGTATATTTTTTTTTGGGGTTATAGGTTATCCTTTTGGTCACAAGATATACTATTTGTATTGAGTACACAATTTAGGATGCAAAAAATGATGAGCTTAATTTGATTGACAGTTTAATTATTTTCAATTTAAAAAACTTCCTATTTTCAATTTAGATGTGATAGACTCAGAGGAGTTGGTTTACTGCTAATATGGACTAGGATATAAGGATCATTCCATTGTTTAATCGTCAATGTTTGCTTAGGTGCAATATATCATTTATTTTAAAATGGTTCACGTGTAACGCACGTATGCACCAATTAGTACTCAAAGAGAGAAAGGGCAAGGTTTGAATCCTCTCCATTAATGTTATCCAATGACTTAATTACCACCCATTACATATAATCCTCAACCTTGATGTTGGTTTATAAGAAATATGGATGATGCTTGGTTGGATAGACATGGGAGGCATTCACCACTTACAAATTATTATACATTCCAGAAAATTTATACGTAAAAAAATTATACATATTCATGTATGTCTTTATTTTTTGATACATAAAATAGATATGTAAATATGTCACTTCACATGTTTGTCAGGGAGCAATACCCTTTAATACCACATAACTATCTATAGGGGATTCCACCACATCTACGTCGGGGCCAAAATTAGGGTCTTACCGCATGGTCTAGGCACTGAAGAGTAAGTTTAATCCCAATGTAGCTATGGAGACTTGAACTTGTTAAAATATTTTAATAAAAATAAAAATATAGTGTTTATTATTTATCTTATTTTACAAAGCAATAATTTCACCTTTATTTGTATATTTATTTTAACATAATTATACATTTATTTTTATCTTTATAAGCCACATGAATTACAAGTCTAACAATTAGCATGTGTGTGTAATGAGAATTATAATGGTGAAATTTAGTGGCTCATAAGTTACATATTCTATCCTTATTATTGTGATAGTTATTAGGTTGATTTAAGTGGGCATTATGTTATGTTATTAAGACAAAAAATAAGTGTGATTTTTATAATACAAGTAAATAGGCTAGTTATTTTTTACTAGAGTTACAAATTGTATAAACTTATACACAGAGGTAGCCATAAATTTGTGGCATACAAAGCATGAGTGAATTGCAACATAACTATATAACAAGATAGAAATCTACTGAAAGTAATTAGAGAAAATAAATCTGAATAACTAAAAGAAACTACCTATATCATGGGTTTAGCAAGGATGTCTTTGCCTTTAACTTTGAATACCCTAGTCTCTGACGTCTGCCTTTGATCAGACCGAAGAGAGAATTAATCGAGATGTACGTAAATTGACCCAAATACCCCTGATTGTTGAACCAAAAAAAAACTTCGAATAGAGAGATTAAGGGTTGAAACTTATATGACACACATGTGACAATTAGGGACGATTCTTGTCAGGGGAGTGTGAATTAGTTTACGCATATCTTAACTAATCCCCTATCTAGTTTGGTTAAAAATAAGTCATTCACGTCGGGACCAGATAATTCATAAAAGATAAATTTCTCATGACTTAATCTTAAGAGATTGTTAAGATTCGAATTCAGCACGACTGATTAATAAATACTTTTTTGATCATCTTCTCCTTAATAATTGATTAAGTCAATTATTGTATATAGAAAACTAACGAATTTTAAGGAATAATGATTAGATAGAGGGTGGTGGATGGTGGCTTGATTGATATATATATGGAATCGTTTTATTTTCACCAGACATCCAAGCATGCCCAAACCTTTTCATGCATCAAATCAAAATATTTTCCAGATTTGAGGAAAGATTTTGATATGATGGAAATCTACTCATAGCTCAACTTTTTATTTTTGTGTTAAAGGGTGTTTAGAGTTATACCGACTATTCTTTCAAACTTTAAATCGATCACCAAATTTCAAGTTAATTTAAGAAACAAGGGCGGCTGATTTTTAAGAATGTGAAAAATATCAAACCTAATACATCTTCCTTATAAAAGCAGACTTGATCCAACTCTCTAGTTCAGTTCTTCCTGTATAAAACTTACTGTTGGACTGTCAGCCTCATTGGATTAGCCAGCTCACACATTCACAAGTTAAACCATGCCAAGAATCACTTAATCATTTTTCTTTAGAACAGAGAATAACCCGAAACACTTACTCTTTAATGTAATTACTTGTATTTTATATATATCGGTTAAACTAGAATTGTATAGATTCAAATGCATGACAAATATATTTACATGTCGTTTCTTGTTAGTTGCTGAATTAGTCCACGAGGGTCATGGTTTAAAACATTTTATTATAGTGATAATTACTAGTTCAATGCCAAGTTGGATGAAGCATGGCTAGGTTTGCTCTTCACAGTCCAAAGCTGGCTACAATGGGGGCATTATTAACTAAATAAAATAACATGAAATTATTGGTACAGTTTCAACGAATCCATCATAAGAGAATCATAGTTGAAGCTGACACCCATAACTATGGATAGAAATAATTAATCATAAGTGGACATAGAGATGAGTATGAACCTTATCTAATCATGCACAACCTTCCATTGACCAATGCCCAACCATATAAATGGCCCCATGTGTATATATGTGTGTGTGTGTGTGTATTGTGGCTAATCATTTGTATTAGACTTTGATGTTTTACGAACCAACCAAAGGTTTAATGGATTTTCCAATGGCCCTAGCCTATGAACTTTTAAGGGTTTTTTGGAGAATATTATTAATCCTCTCGGATATATATATATATATATATAAATCGATTATTAGAATGGTGACAAGTAAAGTTTCAAATTTAAAATCTTCAGTTTT
This sequence comes from Ilex paraguariensis, assembly GCA_963454935.2. NCBI lineage: Eukaryota > Viridiplantae > Streptophyta > Magnoliopsida > Aquifoliales > Aquifoliaceae > Ilex > Ilex paraguariensis. The sequence goes on along the minus strand of CAUOFW020001174.1, from coordinate 14,590 downwards.
GTAGAATTACGATTTTTTTTAAGTTTTTTTTATTTCCAAGAAGTTATGAAGTTGAAGTTTTGATGAGTGACGAATACTACAAACACGAGTGAAGAAAAAGCAGATGAATCTCGATGTTCACATACTTTTCTCAAAAATAAAAGCATCGACATATTTAGATGGAGATTACAGTGTCTTCACAACTATATCAATCCTCATTACAGTGACTTTTATTCGGTAATTTGTGATCTATAAATGGGTGGGTAGGTGGGTGGGTGTACAAGGAAGAGAGAGAGAGAGAGAGTACTTTGAGGTGATTTGCCCAACACTGATGGCAAAAGAGGGTATAGCGATTGCCAAAGTTGACTTTACTGTAAACTTGAGATGATATATCGTATAGGCAACTAACCTAGTGTATCGAACTACAGAACCAGAGCCATCCAAATTTTAGTTGATCCAAACTCTGAGAAGGAAGCTAAAAGCCCAATCGGTGTGTTATGGGCCAAGTTTGCCCTTCAGCGACCTTGCAACCCATAAATGCACCAAACTGCAGGCCCAAATGGATGACAATTTAAAAACCTCAATGATACGAGGGTGAATTATATTAAAATGAAACAAATGATGACACCTAGCCAGCGGAGGACATAATAAAACCTTACCCCTCAATGCAAACTAGTTACAATAAAATCTATGCCTCCTACAACCTAGAATAGATTGCCCGAGCTTCTCGAGGGTTGTGGTTAAGTGGCCATGTTTTTACTTGTAAATATCGCATTCAAATTTTGCTAGCATTTACATTAAGAATTGTAGGTGAAGATGTAAGTTCGGATACAATGACAATCATTTTGTCCAAATAATGTCGATATTCGATTTGCACCTATTTAACTCCTCTCAACACGACTCACATAAATCACAAACTATGTAATTGTGAAACATCTCAACAACGAAGAACTAGATATCTAAAATGTGTTGTATTTTGAGATTATCTCCCTTGGCCTTTTTGTCACGATCTTGCAACATTTTGTGTTGTCATGTAACGATTGCTACCAACGAGAGATTGATTCAATGGATAAGAACTCGAATTTTTTCTCTCAATATTTTAGTTTGAATCTTTATAGTTACGACCACTTGTTGGAGTTAAATTTACTCTACAGCGATCAGAGCAAGTGGTGGAACCTTAACTTCTGCTTCGATGTAGGTGCAATGGGGTCCCCTACATATAGTTGTATAGTGCTGAGGGGCAATGCTTCCTAACGAATAACTTTCCTTGACAAATTAAAGTCATTATAAGTTTGTTAAAAATGATTCAACCCAAATTTTTACTAAAAAAAAAATAAGGATTTGCCAATGGGTTGGGTCGATAGAAAGTGACTAGATTAGTCTGGTGGGCCTTTACTCGGTTACACTGCAGACCACCTTTGTTGGGCTTAAAATGGACCATAATTGCTCCTTTTAATTTACCATTTTAAATTAAACATCTAATTCAATAAAATTATAAAACTCACAAATTCAAATATCACTTACAAGTTACAATTGGAATAAAAACTATTATTATGAACCGGGCTGGCATTGTGATCCATAGATGGATTACCAAAATGCTAACCCATATGATCAAAATTAGGAGAAAATATTTAATTTAATCGGGACATTACGTGATTATAGTCACATAGAGCTGCTAACTAATTATAAATAAACATGTATAACTAATTGATCCCACCAAATCTATAACCATTAATAATTCCCATAATCAATAATTATTATATGAGATTTATTTATTCTATTTTATTTCTTATTAATTACTAATATTATATAATGTAGTGCCACTGGCTCACAACCCAAAAATTAAAGCTATTAAGCGAAGAATTATTCAAGATCTTATAAGTTTTTATGACACTCTCTATCCAAACGATGTGAGATTTGTGACATTCTAGTTAGTAGGTTCTTGACTCGAGTCTACCTCAACCCTATATACTTAAAGAGGGACCCACATGACTAGGGGTGTCTATGGGCCACTTGGGCTCAGCCCGTAAAATTTATTTTGAGTTGGGCCTAGGTAATAGAGGCTCAAGTCCTTACCGGAAAAAGTTATCAGGTGAACTGCACAAGGCTTCAGGTAGGGTTAGATTACCCACAGTCTAACCTATCACTCATTGGGTAGGCATGTTGGTGTGCGGCTATGGGTCTATTGGGTGGGTCTGTGAGTGAATCTATTGGACGGACTTTTTATATACAATTTTATTTAGAAATAATGAATATTCTTATAACTTAATATTTTTGTAAACTATAATTTTGAATTAAAAGTAGAGTCAAAATTGACAAAAAATAAATAATAAATAAATTTATTTTTAAATGGGAGAGAAATTATATCACAATAGAATAAACACATCACAATTAGATTGTCACCTATCCACCTATTTATCTTTTTCAAATTTAATGTGTCTCAAATGAATGTGGGCGGGTTGTTCGGGCTGGGATGGGTTGGCGGGCGGATTCTATGGGCAGGTTTTAACGGGCTTTTTATGGGTGAGTTATTGGGACGACTTTCGGGTTAGGTAATGGGTTTGGGGTAGACTCAAATCCTCTCTTAAATGATATTGGGTTCAAGCTTTTGGGGGCTAACTATCAAGTCCATCGAATTTTAGACTTATTTTTTAGAATCGAATAACGAAACCCGTGGACAATCTGACCCATAGACACTCCCATGCATGACTAAAATAGGGTTGTGACTCATTGAATCCCATTGTGGTATTATTTTGTCACAATATTGCAACCCAAAAATTTAAATTGTTAAGATAGTCTAGTGGTTGACTTTGATATTTGATAATTTAAAAGTCTCAGGTTCAATTTATTCATATACCCCCTAAGGGTTGACCACCTTTACCTCTTTAAAAATATTCTCTAACCTATCTCAAATTATAATGACTAACCGTTGAACTCGAGAATTAGTCAATACAAACTTGACCACGCTATAACAAATAAATAAAAAATTAATAAATAAAAAATCATCTAAAATGTTAATAATGTGATATTTTAATTGACAATCGATGTGAAATCGTGACAATAATGTAACTGTTACATTCAATGTTTCTTTCAATTATAGACAACTTTGTGGGAAGATACCAGGAAATAAAGAATTGTTGTGAGTCGTGACACATACATGAAACAAGGCCTTGTGCCAGGCTGGGAATGGGCATTTTTTCAAAGAAAAAAAGACGAAGAGACTTTGTCAAAGACGGCTCCTAGATCGTAGGAAATAAGGAAACATGGAAGAAATTTGGACCGTTGAAACCTTAAAAAAAAGGTGTCGTAATTAAAGTCCCCACCCACCCCCCATACCGCTTTCAATTCAAAGCTGTCATGTTATAAGATTCCAAGTATCTTTCTTCCAGATGCTGCTGATTCTACACGTTAATAAGCTCAACAATAATAGGAATTCCATATTCAATAGTTCAAGTTATTGAATAATAAAAATGTAATTAATTGGTACAATGAATTTCAGTTATTTAAACAAATTATATTTAATTTTCTCGTGTGATTTCGAACCATACTAAAATGCAAGTCTCTAATTTAACTGGTGTATGAGTTAAGGGACTGATTAATAATCCTCACATTTGCCCTCGATTTTTCTCTGACTCATTAACCTGAGCAACTAAATCGTCTCTAACTTGCCGAAAACAAGAAAAAGATTTTCCATGTCATCCAAAAACAAAAAAAATGACTAGTAATTTTATTTTTCTTTAATAGACTTGTTTAATAATTATTGTATAAAAATGTTTATTTTGTTGATTTCTATACAAAGTATTGTATATTGTATATATCTTTATAGAATTGGTGAATTTTAAACTTCTTTTTTTCTTAGTATATAAATTAAATAGATTTTGAGTTTATTTAAGCCATTTATACTTGTAGTTAACACTTACTAAATTAGATCAATAGATTAAGTATGAATAACATTATTCTTTCAATAATAAAGCAAATGGGGTTAAGTTTCATGTATATAATAATAGCCTGAAAAATAAAAATAAAAAGTTACATACCATATCAATTTGACTTCATTATTACTTAAAAAATACTCATTATAAATATTAATTACATAATTATTAAAAGTGTTAAAATATAACACGACACGAATAAGGCAATAAATTAAGGGTTTGAGTATTCCTTAAACAACCTACTTCGTAAAACAAGTGGACCAAATACTATTATATTAATAAATAAATTCGGAATGAGTGAAATCAATCAAAAGATTCACATACGATACGAATTGGATATGACATGATTCATTAAGTACGAATTAATAAATAAATTGAATATGAATGAAATATTTTTTTATACGAACTTATAAAGGTCTAGCACGAAATCGTCTTCCCTCAACACAATTGATAGTTATTTAATCGTCTTTGGTCATATCAATTACTCTCCGTGGTAATAATATATTTTTTTTGAGCAAAAGTCGTGGTAATAATATTGAATTTGTCAAAGTATTTCTCATTTTACCGCAAATCCAATTTCTTGTTTGATGCATTCAACTAATTTAGTCTTACACCAAATTGGATTTGTGGTGAAAGGAGAAATCCTTTGACAAATTCAATATTATTACCGTGGGGAGTAATTTTTTTTTTTGTCACAGAATGTTTAAATTTGTGCTGACTATTCTCTTAAGTTCAGTGACTAGCCATGGTGACTTGAGGTGTGTTAAAGTATGTTCCTAAAGAATCAAGTGTGACTAACGGTTAAGAGTGTGAGAAGTAATTGAACCTAAAACCTCTGATTTATTAGAGGACAAATTAAACCACCAAATCGAAGGTTACCACGGAGAGTAATAGGGACGAGCCGTAAATCTAGATGTCCTAAATTTAAATCTTAACAACTCTTAATTCTGAAATAGATGGTCTGTCTTTGATCTAATTAGGGAGAAAATTAACCAAATTACGCATAAATTAGTTGAGATGTCCCTAACGTTGAACTTAAAAAAAAAAGAAAAAAAGATATGACCAAACATAATTAAATAACTATAATCCAACTCTTAACTGTGCATATTTTGAAATAGTAATTTTTTTTGAAAAAAATAGAAAAAAAATTTTCCTTTTAATCTTACAGATGAATTATCAAATCCAAACTTGCTGGGAAGAACGACGCCGTAGAGAATGCAACAACTGCACAGAAAAGGGCGACAAACAAGGCGCTCTTTCCATTTCTCTTCCTCCGTCATGCACCGCCATAGTTGCCAACTGTAAAACCTCAAATATAAAAGCAAATTAATACGTTCCTCCTACTTCAAATCTCTCTCTCTCTCTCTCTCTCACAATTCAAAGAGCAGAGAGGTTATTGATCACCAGAAAGTATGTACTTGTACCTTCTTCGAGCTTAGAACAAGCAAAACGTTTCTCCTCTGCAAGCTTTAACAAAAAGTAATGCTCTCTCTCTCTCTCTCTCTCTCTTCATGCATGGGGTCTCTAGTTAGTCCTGATTGAACTAAGTGTATTCTCTTTCTTTTTGTGTTTGTTTGTTGTGTTCTTGAAGTCATTTGCTTGAGTTTCTGATCTGAGAATCATTACACACTCCAACGCCAGATTCAATCATATATTTACATATATTATAATTTGTGCTCGATTTTTCACATGTATCATGTTTGAATAGAATAATAAATCTCTTACATTAACAAAAATGAAAATCAGTTCATTAGTTACCCGATGCATTAGAAATAGAATTATGATAATTTTTCTGAGTGATTGAGACTCTGTGTCTGATATTCCTTGTTCTTTTTATGATCATCTTCCTTCTTGTTATTTTTCAGAAATTTTGATTATTTTCTAATAGAACAACAAAATTTATAAATATTTATTAATTGTTATTTTTAAATATTAGCTTTCGTTGAGATTCTATTAATCAGAATTGTACTTTATTGTGATACAATAATAGAACATCAATAAAAATCTACCATTTATTACCTCTTTTTTCACACTTCTGGTTGAAAGGAAATCAGAGCACGTGAACGGCCAACTTCTAGTGCAGGTAAATCATGTGCGTTGGTTCCTAGTTTGAGCTGAGGAATTGCATATTTAGGTGGTAATGACAACATGTGTAACATGTTAACGGCGTGTGTATAATGTAGGCCTGCTCTCTAGTTTTGTTTCATTTTCTGAGGAGGGAAACAGGGGTAGCGGTACCACTCTGATTTGTTGTTGGGATTTTTATCACATCGAGTTGATTTTTAATTTATGAGGGTTTATGGATGATATATCTGGTTGAGGGAGAGATAGGGATCTTTGAATGGGGTTTTTGGTTCAATAATTTTTGGGTTATTTATTAATAAAGATGTCGCGTTAGTATTAAGACATTTGAGTTGATTATTTAACTAAATTGAGCTAAGATTGATTATATTTGACACGAATCCAAAATGACCAAATTTGAACAAGACAATGACATGTTTTTCATTCAATTGACACCTTAAATTTTACATGCTTTCCTTTACTCACGCTTGGGCTGAAAATAATGCGAACCCACCGGTCTTAGCTCTGTTGTTGCATTGCATGCAAATCGCAGTACTGGCAGCTCCTCCCAGCGACAGGGACCAGAAGATGGAAAGCAGACCTGGGTCACATATAATTCCAAAAGCACTTGGACGGCGAAGGCTGCATGAATTAGAAGTGGCTGTAAATTTTGTGTTGTGATGTTAATTGTGGGACAACATGTTTGATTTGGGATCTATTTTAGCATTTTCCAAAGAGTTTTTTCTTTGTATCTACCATCAGCTAATGGGCAATTCTGTGCTTATTTTGTTTGCTGGTTATGTAAACTTGGAAAGCATCGTTGTCCTGCTTTAATAAACTAGTCATACCTTCTGGAATAGAGCTCAAACAGTTCAAATTATTGTCTTTACCTCCATTTTTTTTGTCAGAACTCATTTAGGTCATTCCTATATGATACTGCAATGCATTTTGTTAACTTTTAGAACGTTAGCTTATATGTTGCTTTGCATCCCTCTTAATTAGAAATTCCAAATATATCAAAGAAGCTGTGTTTGTTTTAAACAAGAGATCCCCAAAAGGTATCGGTTCTTGCAACTGGTACTCTCGATAGTCGATATGGCGTTGGCAAGGATTGCGAGGAATGGCTTGAGACGGTCAGGAGGCACCATTGGCAGCTACACAAGTGATAAGGATATACTTTGCGAGGGAGTATCGGCATACAAGTGTCCCTTAGCTTCACCTCAAAATGTTACAGCTGGTGGCAACATGTCATTCCTTTCAAGCATCAGGAAGGTAGATCATGTTAGTTTCAGGAGCAGGGGAATAAGTGTAACCCCACAATATCAATTTGCTCAAGCACAGAGGATTGTGGAGGAGTCTGATTCGGAGAATGAAAACCCGAGGTATCCTAGTCTGGAAGCCACCAAGCCAGGGGAAAAACCAAGGGTGGTGGTCCTTGGAACTGGATGGGCAGCTTGCAGATTCCTTAAAGGTCTCGACACCAGAATATATGATGTTGTTTGCATATCACCAAGAAATCACATGGTTTTCACTCCCTTGCTTGCATCAACTTGTGTTGGAACTCTGGAGTTCCGATCAGTAGCTGAGCCAGTCAGTCAGATACAATCTGCTTTGTCAAAGGATCCCAATTCCTACTTCTACTTGGCCTCCTGCACTGGTATCAACAAGGACAAACATGAGGTGAGCACTCCAAGAATTCTGGTTCATATCTTAATCATCCTTCATTGGCATATGCACATTTATTTTTGCGGTTCCCATAATATGCATATACATTTTGGTTGATATAATTAAAATCTGCATATTTCTGCATATGTTGATAGAAACTAACCAAGAGTATTTTTGTGTTTCACCTTGTGTGTGATCTGTATGACCTAGCATATGGAGCTAGTCTCTTATAGCAAGGACATACAAATATACATGGAGAGCTTGAAGGAGATTGTTCTATTACAATACCTTTGTACAATCAACAGTGGTCATAATGCATCTTGAAGTGATTGTTATTGACAATATACTACTGTTGCTTTTACAAAATCAGGTGTACTGTGAGACTGTTAGCGATGGTGGACTTCCCCATGAACCCTATAAATTTAAAGTTGCATACGACAAGCTTGTAATTGCTGCTGGAGCTGAGCCATTGACCTTTGGTATAATGGGAGTGAAGGAACACGCATTTTTTCTTCGTGAGGTATATCATGCCCAAGAAATAAGGAGGAAGCTTCTCCTGAACCTGATGCTCTGCGAAAATCCAGGTGATTTATATCTTTTTTTTTCTAAATAAAAACCTTCAGTTTTCTACTCAATAAAATTTAAAATATGAATGTGAATATCTGCATATCATATGTGGAAGTAGATGAAAGCAGACGAAAGGTTACGTGGAATAGTTTTGCATTCTCCTGTGGTTTTCCTCTGTTCTTTAATGACCATTGCATGGCATTCCTTAAATTACAGTTAACATGGAATTCAAACATTCTGTCTTGACTATATGTGGAACATGTGCAATATTCTGCTTTCAACAAAGTGTGAGTTGATTAATATGGCTATTTCATTTGGACTTTTGTAATTCTTTTTCTATGAAAACACTTCCAGTTTACCAAGCAAATTTCAAATAGGATCCCAGCGTACATTAATTAGGAAAAATCTTTTAAGACTTGCAAGTCGTATTCATGGAGTGTCTTGGCCTGAACTGATCTGGAAAAAGGTCTTTGCGGATTCTCAAGTTTAGAGAAGAATATGGAGGAGTGGATAGTCTAAGTCTCTAAGGTGCTTATTTAGATTTTGGATTTTCACCTCTCAAAAGAATATGATTGTATAGGATGAATCAATACAATTTGTTGTAAGGGATTCATCCTTGTGAAGGAACCTGAACACCTTCAATCTTCTTGGACTCATGATCTGAATACAAATTGATGTTGTTTTGTCCGACTAGCATTGATTCATTTCACTTTGGGTGGGGCAATATATTATCATCGTGATGCTGTACAGACACCCTAATGGTTCCATCCTGAATATATTTATGTGAATATAGTTGTAAAATTGGATTTCACTTTGTAACTACAGGAGTGTCAGAAGAAGAAAAGGAGCGGCTGTTGCACTGCGTGGTTATTGGAGGTGGCCCTACTGGGGTAGAGTTTAGTGGTGAACTGAGCGATTTTATCATAAGAGATGTCCGTCAGCGGTATACTCATGTGAAAAATTACATTAGAGTCACCCTCATTGAGGTACTCAGTTGCTATTCTTTTATATACAAGTCAGCCGATGTGTACAGGTATATGAACAAAGATGTCACTAATTGTCTTGTGATATTGTTCTTTGAACAGGCAAATGAAATCCTTTCATCGTTTGATGTTGGACTGCGGCAATATGCCACAAAACATTTAACCAAGGTAATTTGATTTCTTTCCTGAATCCTTGGGAATGCTTATTGCACATAGTTTTTGAATTGTTACAACATTTGAACTTTATGTCAGTGCGGTGTAAGACTTGTGCGAGGCGTTGTGAGAGAGGTGCACCAGGAAAAATTGTTCTTAGTGATGGAAGTGATGTTCCTTATGGCCTCTTGGTCTGGTCCACAGGGGTTGGTCCCTCTGAGTTTGTAAAAGCACTAAATCTTCCAAAGTCTCCTGGTGGAAGGTATAGAAATAACCCACTACATTTCTCCCCGAGTATCCTCTTTAAAATGGATTCTTTCTTAAACATTGTCATGGATCCCTGCAATTAATTCTATCAAGTTCTGCAGGATTGGTGTTGATGAATGGTTGCGTGTTCCTTCTGTGGAGGATATATTTGCACTAGGGGATTGTGCTGGTTTTCTTGAACAGACAGGGAGGCCAGTGCTTCCGGCTCTAGCCCAGGTCAGATGCCTTGATCTCTTGTAATTATAATATATTTTTTCTTTTAATTTGCTGCAGAGATTACTGCTTTTAAATTCCCCATTAAAATTTTCATCTTCTGGTAAAACTTGCCCCTCAACTCAAGAATTGTGAGAGTGCAAATCAAATAATAACTTGTATGTTGTTTAAGGTGGTTTTATACCAGGGACTCGTAAATTAGCAGAGCAAGCATGTCATGTTTAGTCAATACAGTGGAATATTAAGATGAGAGAAGGAATTCATCAGTGGTGTTCGATGACGCTTTACCCATGTCATTTAAATAGATGCTAAACAGATACTACAGGATGCCATTATGGCTGTCATACTGCAAAATATGAGGATCTTGTGGCCAGCATTCACAATTGATGGTAGCTTTTGAGAACCATGTAGAATTCATTTTCTTAACAGTGTGAGGCTAACAACAGTAAGGTTGTAGCTTTGAATCGTATTAGCATCAAATGCAGCTGTCACTTCATGTAACGTCTATTGAAGCTGTTTAGGTGCTCCATTCTAATTGAGATAACACATAATCTGATGAGTTGAATGGAAGACATCTAGCTGTATAACTTTGGTAGAATTGGAACTAAGTGGTGTGTAAATTTGAACAATTTTTAAACAGGTTGCAGAAAGGGAAGGCAAATATCTTGTGGAGTTGTTCAATAAAATTGGGAAGCAGAATGGGGGCAAGGCTTTCAGTGCAAAGGACATCCCTCTTGGAGACCCTTTTGTCTATAAGCATCTCGGAAGCATGGCATCTGTAGGGCGGTATAAGGCACTTGTTGATCTACGACAGTCCAAGGTAAATCAAAACTTTTTCTATTTTTCGCTTTCCAACTCCTTAAGGCTATAAGTATTCATACAGCTTAAGAAAAACTAAAAAATCCACTATTCCCACCAGAAGGTTTGAAAACATACCACAAAAAGAAGATAGAAAATTTGTTATAATGTCCTCTTTGAGAAGACCCATGGCTTCTTGTGTAGCATGCCATCCCTGTGGGACAGCTTGGACCGTGAATTTTGCGTTTACATGACTCCAACATCAAGAGTCCATCACCATTTCTAAGGCATGCCAGCATGTCATGACTCATCAGCTCCGATACTAAGGTTGGGAGATGGAGTCTACTACAAGAGGCGCGATATATAATGTTCGGACCCCAAACCACCTAAATCTTGAGCCTACAGGCAGTGGACCAATGCATAGCATATTAAGGCTCTTTCCTTTTTGTTTTCCTTTCGACTTTGGATTCCCACACACAATATATCAGATAGCAGCTTGTTTCACTTTGTTTGTTTTCAAATTCCAAGAAGAATTTTCATTATGTTGTAAATTAGTGACTTTGTAGTACCTGACCAATAATAACTCTTATGACTTGGTAAGCTCACAAAACAAGTATTTAAGAGTACTTTGCTTGGATTTATGGCTAAATGGTCTTTGTTTGGCAGCTTCTTGTTCTGGAAGGAAGGTACCATGAATATTGATACATTGATTAAACATGAATCCCCTGATTTTTATTATGTTCATTCTGACAGGATGCCAAAGGCGTCTCGCTTGCTGGGTTCATAAGCTGGTTCATTTGGCGCTCTGCTTATCTTACGCGTGTTGTCAGCTGGAGGAACAGGTTTTATGTGGCTGTGAACTGGGCAACCACACTGGTCTTCGGTAGAGATAACTCAAGGATAGGCTGATCGGACATCACTCAGCAAAAGCACATGCAAGGTAAATCACTAGGATCAGTTTGCACCAGTTGCTGCCTTTGCATCAGCTTCATTTTTGAGTTGTCACTTGTAGAATCACATTAACAACATGGGATTGATAGATTCTGGATGAGAAGAGATCGGAGATACAAAAACAGAAGAAAAATAGAATCAGATAGACTTTTGTGGTTCTGTCTGTAATGTTTATTTATATACCTGCAGATACAATTCTGAAAAAGAATTTACTCTCCTAATGATTTATTTGGATTACATTATTGTGTTGTGTATTTAATACAAGAAGAACATCCACGCACACCATTGACAATTGTCAATAACAGATAATGGGTCTGTTTGGGGCTGATTTTTTTGGGTGCGAAACAAATGTTTGAAAAGTAAAATAAAAAAGTCAAAGTTAAAAAAACTCTTAAAACTGTTTAGAGTGTTTCCGAAAAAGTAGGTATTTCCTTGGAAGTCCTTACATAGACTTGTTTTTTAAACTTTTCTTTGGTATTGATAAAAGTTGTTTTTGCCCAAAAATTTGATGGAAAAGTTGCCCAATAAGTCTGTTCAAACGGCCTTATTGGCTTTTCCTCTTAAACCAAAAAATTAAGATTTTCGGCTAATTCTAAATCGACTCAATATTTTATTGTGGGTTTTTGTATATGTATTTTTTTAATGCTTAAATAACACATATTTTTTAACTCTTAAATAAAATTGGGTCTGAAACCAATTTTTTAATAATTTGGTTTGGACTCGGATTGAACTTGTGAGCCCAAAGTTTCAACTCGGATTGAATTCGGGTTAAGATTTTTGGCCTTAGTTCAACTCAAATTTTAAAAAACTCAATCAAGTACTAATTTTTTTTAATTAGGTTTGGATTGGTCCGTTCAAGTTGCACTCCTAATTGGATCTCACATGTTTGAATTGTGTCAATTAACATCTAAAATTAACGAAAGGTGTTAATCACTGCCAATTAAATTCAAGGGAACATTTTAAAACAAAGGGATAATAAAAGTTACCCAATTCTAAATACTTAGGATGGTAATCGACAGGGGCAGGGGTGGGAGATGTAGTCTCCACTCTTGTACCTAGAGATGTCGATGGACCGAAGCAGAGACGGGGGCTGTAATCTTCATCTCATACCCGCTTAAAAAATATTCATTCATCTTTAGTTCACCCCCGTTAACAAGTATAATTTTCATCCACATCCCCATTCGTGAATAAATTTCTAATTCTCGTCCTCGTCCCCGTTTTCCCGCACCCGCACCCGCCCAATCCCAATCTCAATTCCAAGCATAAGCCCAAGTTCATGCCTAACTTTAAATTAAGTCAACATAATCCAAAATTCTAAATAAATCTAACATTTTAAATAATTCCTCACTATGAACAAGAAATAGATCACAAGATGATATCAAGGAAGCACAAACATTAAAATTTTGAGTCAAGAAACTAACCAGCAGAGAATCAAAACTCATACTTTAGCCAAGTCTTACCACCGACAACTAGAATTACAAAATGTCCAGAAAATTACAGTAAGAATTAGGAGTTTATATATATATATATAACAGCTAATGAGGACGGGGACGGGGACGGGAACTGAGGCGGGGGTAAGGGTCAGTCCATTCCTGCCTTCATCTTCGCACAGGTTTATACGAATATCCTCGTATACGTCCATCGTTCAATACATATAATCCATCTCCGGTCCAAAAGAGGTAAGTTTGAACGAATACCCATTTTTACCCGATCCACTGTCATCCCTACTTGTACCCACTTTGAAAATTTTTATTCATCCCCGGTCCATTCCCATTAATGGGGAAAATTTTAATTCTCGTCCCCTCCTTACGGGTAAATTCTAATCTCCACCCCCGCTTTCGCCACTCGTTTCCCCACCTTGTCTTGCCCCAGTAGGACTCCCAATGTTCAAGCAAGCAAACCAACCAACAAATCAGATCCAAAGCAATAATCAAAATAATACCATTGCCATGCAATAACCAAATCCAAAGTAAGAATGGAGGGCAAAATGCAAAAATAAAAATAAAAATGAAGCTATCAGAAATCAGATCTGTAAAAAATATCATATTCAAATATATTTGGATCGAATCTAAATAGACTAAATCTGTAATATATACAAAGGTAAAATGAAAAAATCATAATAAAATGTCAAGAAAGCCAACCCATAACAAATTTAAGCAAAAAAAAAGCAATAAAATTACTCCGATCTAACAAAAAATCATGCTCTAAGATAGATCTAGGATTCTTCGCCGGAGAAGAGAAATTCAAGTTGCTTCAGTCATCGGAGGTGAGGTTTTTTGAGTGAAATAGGGTTTTCTGAGATAGGTGGTTTTGGGTGAGTGGTTGATAGGGAGAGATGGTGGCAATGGGGTGTTGGTTGTGGATTTAGTGTCGGTCGTAACATGAGAGACCGAAAAACAGAGGGGCACTAGTGGCAAAAAAGGGAGAGACAAAGAGGGTGGGTGGGGGGCCACTTAAGTGAGGGAGGCAAAGAAAGAAGAAATCAAGAAAAAAAAAATTGAGTGGGGCCATGCTTGGACGGGTTTAGCGGGGCGGGGCGGGGCGGATGGGTACGAGACGTGAATAAGTTACAGTTTACCTCAGTATCCACCCTTTTACTGGTTTATATAAATTTTCTTGTCTGTATACGAATATCTCTGTATATGTTTACTGTTTAATACATACATATGATCCATTTTTTATCCAAATAAAACGGGTTTTGACGAATGCTTGTTTTTCTCCAGTTCATTGTCGTTCCTACTAAATACACTCCTTTGCAGCACACACTTTTTCGAGAAGACCAATGAAAGTGTAAGGGTAGATATTTTTTTTGATGTTGAATAACATCTTTGATCATATTGAATTTATTCTTACAGAATAAAACTCCAATAATTATAATCACATGTTAACAACACGTATGTATTAATTTAAAAATTTTATTAATTTTTAAAAAATCTAAATTTACGATTTTTTTTTTCAAATTAAACTTTAACCCTGGCTTAGTTTTTACAAAAATTTCACTCAAAGCACGTGGGATAACGT